>JAHFWG010000079.1:240037-243370 GCA_020233015.1 Callinectes sapidus | reverse complement strand
AGAGATGGAGGAAAGATGAGACGAAACTAGATGTTGGAGGAAGGGTTAAGGGAAGTTGTCTAATAAATAAGGTCTGTTGTTCTTTCATGTTTTTTTTTCTTTATGATTGTTTGCTTCGGTGACTTAATCATTTTCCTCTTACACTATTTGTTCATCTTTTTTTGTATGTGTGTGTGTGTGAGGGAAAGTTGAAGTTTTTTTTCATTCTTTTGTTCTTCAGTTTAGTTAGATGTATTTGACACGGTATTAATTCTAGTATTTTTTCTATTTATTTTCTCTCAATTTTTAGTCTTCTTATCTGTGTTTTGATTTCAATTGGTCTTCTTTCCTTCTTTTTCAAGGTTTTTCTCTCCATTTTACTTAATCAATCTGTATTATATCTTCCAAGTTTTTGCCTCAAAGTTTTATTCTTTATCTTCTATTCTTTTTCGTCCTTGTTTTCGTTCAATTTTTCCTTCATTTATATAGGTTTTATCTTCTAGGCTTTTGAATCAGGTTTTCTTCTTCCTCTTCATTTTTTCTACTTGTCATTTCATCCTCTTTTGAAATTTCACTTGATTTGTACATGTATTTTCTTCCAAACTTTTCCTCAAGATTTTCTGACTTATCTTGCACAAATTTCCTTTTATCAATTCCTATCATCAGTTCCTCCCCTGTGTACATAATCTAGTCTCATTCTCCTATGTTATTGTATTCTCATGTTCTTATGTTATTTTTTCCGACAAGAATACGATTAACACACTAATTTGGCAGTCATTCATTTACAATATACTTTCCGCTTCCTTTTGTTTCCTTCTTGCATTTACCTTACAGTTCATTCACTCTTGTGTTACATTTTACCCACTCATCTCTTCCTCATTCCTCCTTTTCCTCCTCCTCCTCCTCTTCTTCTTTCTCCTCCTTATTATACCTTCAGCTTTGTAACTTTATGGCCCAGAATGTTTACTTTCTTAATACCAACACCCGGAGCAATGTCTTGAAAGTAGCTGCTCTTAATTCCTCTTTGTAATGCATTAAGGAACAACACGTAAAGGGGATGGGGGATGGAAGTACGAGGGGGTGAGGGGTGAGGGAGAAAAAGTAACACAAAATGGTGCCCTGAATAAGAACACAACACGGTCTGAGATAGTTAACAAAGAAGTCACGCGCCGCACATGAGAAGAGAAAAAACAACAACATAAAAAATAATAATAATGAAGACACGTAATCACAGGTAGGTTAGACAGGTGCATTACGCTTTCCTTCACTCCTTTCCTTCCTTCCTTTGAGCCTTCCTGTAATGCACCTTGCCCTTCCCACCTCAAAGCCCTCCCTCCCTTCCCCCCATTGCTGTTCCTTCCCGGTGGCCTCGCTAAGCCCACAGTCCACAAACCACGTGATAATTTAGCCCAATTACCTCCTTTCACCTAGCCTGGCCTTCACTACCTGGGCTGGGACTGACCCTTGACCCACAGCGGCGCTCGGCCACTTAAACACACAGGACTCGGAAGTTCGTGGGAAAACTGTGACCACCACCAACCTGACGGCGACCCTCCTACCTGCCTACCTGCTTCCACTCCTGCTGCTGATGATGATGATTACTGCCTGACTGTTTGGATGGTTGGCTTCGTGGCTTCTGTCTACCTACTGTTTTTGCTCTTGTGTTGTATCTATCTGTCTGTCTGTTTGTCTATGTTTTTTGTCTATTTGTCTCTTGTTCTCTTTAGTGCAGATGAAGTTAAGAGCAACAGTAACCCGAGGATTGTTAAGTTTTGAGCGATTTTCTTCTATTCAATTTACGTGACTTTCTGTCCAACATTCTAAGTTTCCCTGTTCTTCATTCTTGGCTTTCTTTTCTGACTCTTTTCCTTTTTTTTCTTCTGCATTGCCAATCAGTGCGTATGTTTGTTTGCTTACATGTACTCAGTTTCGTACTTTCATTGCTGTCTAGTCGATATTTTCTTGTTTTCTTTATTTCCATCTTTTTGTTCCTTTATTTTCCTGTTCCTTCTTCCTCTGGCTACCTGTCTGTCAGTCTATCTACTTTTTGTTCAGCCCATTTCTTGGTTTTTACGATTGTCTGATGCATTCTTCTTCCTTCTCTTTTTCCTCCTCTTCCTTTTTCCTCCTTCTGTGTGTATCTCTCTCTCTCTCTCTCTCTCTCTCTCTCTCTCTCTCTCTCTCTCTCTCTCTCTCTCTCAATATACGAGTAAAAACGTTTGTATATTGAAAACTTGGATAAAATAACAATTAACGCTAAAATAAAAATATTTCTTCAAGAAGGGAGGTGAATATCATGCCGCTAATAATGATAACAAAGGAATCAGTGATCAAAGATGTTCATCAAAGGCTCTAAACCTTCATTCATTACCGTTTATTGATGACTCGTATTGCTCTTATCATTCTTACATTCGAGTAATTTTGCTCTTATATTTCCCAGGGACAAATTTTAGAAATTCACGCAATGCCTGTCTCAAATCTGATAAAAGAAGTGGAGTATTGGAAGCTACGTTTAATATGGAAAGCGCCAATATATTTCAGAAGTATGTAGGAGTGGAATTTAAAGATTAAATGTCCAGAAGGAAAAATAAAAACTGATCATTGATAAAAGAAATATTCATATAAAAACCATTTCAAATAGCGAGTGCAGTAACATATACCAGACAATCCATCGAAGGGGGCCAGAAAGATATTGCGATGTTGGTCTTTCCTGACAAAATTGTGTTCTCCATGAATATAAACTTAAAGGTAGTAGAGTTTTGTACAACTTTTTATTAAACCACACCAGGATCTGCGGCCGCAATTTCCTTTTTTCATGACCTCAATAAAAAAGAATAAAATCTGATTACATGCGTTGTTTTACGATACAGTAAATTCCGTCTTTGTAAAATGCACCTTACGAAAATACTCGAGGGAAATTCAAATATGCTCTCCTTATGAAAATGAGTGTCAACTAAATACAATTGACAAAGAAGAAGAAGAAGCATGGATCTAAGTTATCTTCTTTTTACCGGTAATCCTTCAAAAGCGGTGATGGGTTCCTGACACAAATAGGATTCAAACCAGAGCCGTTTATTAAATTAACACACACACACACACACACACACACACACACATACACACACACACACACACACACACACACACACACACACACACACATACACACACACTAAAATAAAAACCATTTTATCTAAGCTTTGCATCTCACAAAACGAACATCAAGTAATCTGCCAGTGATTGGAAAAAGTGGAAGGGAGACAGGCTGAAGCAGAAGTGTTACATTGCCGTTTACGTTCTTAAGTGGAAGCTGCAATGATATTTTCCTCCCATTTGCCTCATATACCAATCAGT
>JAHFWG010000079.1:227537-237537 GCA_020233015.1 Callinectes sapidus | reverse complement strand
AATTCACAAGTATTTGAACAAAAAAACATTTCGTGTGTAGTCTCCAATTCTGCAAATCATACACAACACTGCATGGTTTACATTGCTTCAAGGCTTTCCCCGAAATGAACATGGCACTTAATGTTACGTGAAATACTGGCCGCTGCACTCACATTAGCTACAAGCTGAAGTATAATAAACAAACACAATTTCTTTATTTTCATTCTTAACACAGCGGAGAACTGAGCAGAAAGTGAAATAAAAATACAGACATTAAGTAGACAAGCTATAAAGAAATACACTTAAAATTACTCTCTCTCTCTCTCTCTCTCTCTCTCTCTCTCTCTCTCTCTCTCTCTCTCTCTCTCTCTCTCTCTCTCTCTCTCTCTCCCATTAATTTTCCCTGATTTATGACCACAATCGGAATTGATTTGATAGAAAGAAACGCGTTACTCATAATTAACGTAAAGGAGAACCCATATTAGAATATTTACATTCTTCACTCTCCTCTGTGACGCAGAGAAGCCATTGTGCATTCATTATTTTATAAAGACGGCTTTTACTACAAAAATTGTGACAGGCTCTACAGCTACGCAATATTTAAGACACACCTTTATATTTTTTGTGTGTCAGGGTGTGTGTGTGTGTGTGTGTGTGTGTGTGTGTGTCTGTGTGTGTGTGTGCGCGCGCGCTCGCGTGCCCCAGCATCGTCTAACACCACGTTTTAGATTAGCTACTACTCTTACAGGTGACTGGAATCACAGCTATGACAGGATAAAAGTGTTCCGATGATTTCATTTCATAGGAACAAAACACAAAACAGAGCATCAGACTCATTCCTTTCGTCCGCTAATGGACAGCGGACGTATGAATGGCGTTCGTGAATATGTACCCACATACATGTGTACTTTGAAAGACTTGATAGACGTACTGAGAAGTGTTCTTAAAATCTATATTACATAAAACGTACCCAATCTCCCACCTCCATTATAAGGTAAGAACCATGAATAATGACGCTATAACTGAGTCCATCAGTCTACTATTACCGCGGCCCAGTCTGACAGCCACGGCTGCGAATATGCACGAACCTGGCAGGAAGACTGTGAACTTATTTCCGCTGTTGTACAAAACAATCTCATAACAACACTTAACAGGAGCAAGTGCACAAAAAAGTAACAGTAAACCATGTTTACAAGTCCAATTACATCCGATGGTTATGACAGTGACATACAGTAGGAGAGTTACTGTAAAATTAATGTTTAATCCAAATATCCTTTTTGGAAGGTTATTTGTTAGACACCCGAGGATACACGTCCGGAATGGTTGGCTGAGTACAGAATGTTCAGAGCAATAAAGGACGTACCTCTGTTCCCTGCCTTGCAGTATAATTATAATCTGTGGGTAGAGAGGAAGCACAACATGAAATTTACTACTAATATGTAGTGGGTTAAATGAAGCTGCCAGCAATAGTAAATGACAAATAGTTTCAGATTCGCACCACTGGCATCCTCTACTCTTATCACGCTTTAAGAGATCCTTGAAAAAGGGTATTTTCTTAAATAGAAGCTACCTACTAGCGTTTGAAAGATGCAAATCCATTCATATTTGGCTGAAGTAACAATATTTTCGTTAATCTATGGGAATACAACCTCTAACAGATCGTGCTATTAATAAACAGGTTTTCGTGACCAGATAAAAACACCACATTGAGTGTTCCAGGTACTGTTACGATAAAATAAAGATAAAAAACCTAAAAATCTTTATTCTCTGCTATGGTGCAATGTTTCCACTAGTACAAAAGCTTCCTTCGTATCGCAGGACACATTAATCTTTATTTTCCTGCAGCAGTCATAATAATTCAGAGAATCTTTTTTTTCAAGCCGAAGTTATACAACAGAGCACGCAGGTTTCGAGGCTGGCAAACTTTTAATGTAATAGCAAAATTATACTACCTCATTTTATCATACTTTATTGGCATATTCCATTAAAAAAATCTAAAAACTACAAACATTCATATAGGAAAGGATACAAAATACACTTTTTTGCCTCTTGAGGTGCAAGAGTTATTTCAGCAAATTCTGTGTATGTTCCTTGCAATTAATAATACTTATAAAAGTTGTAATCCTCATCATTTTCACTCCAAAGTTCTGGTTAATTACCTGAGTCCCCTTTCATTAATCTAAACTCTTTTAGTATAAGCCTGAATCATTTATCTTGAGAATGGCTTTTTTGCACCTTACTCGTTCACTCCCAAACATTCATCTTTATCATCCAAACAAAACTTTTCCTCGGCATGCAAACCCTGCGCACGATTTTTTTTTCTCTCTTTTTTCTCCTTACCTTCATTTTTTGCACTATTCCTTCTTTCGTTGAATTCGCTTAAAATAAAAATCTCCTACATACGGTACGAGTATTCTTGCATTTAGTAATAAAAGAAAATAAAAAACGTACACAGGATTGTCTTTAAGGATACATCATTCTCTTCCTATTGAGTTGGAGGGGATGTTGGTTCTCGCAGAAGTCCCTTGATTCTGTCTCTGCCTGAGGGTGTGTTTTGGTCCCCTACACACTCCAGCAGAGACAGAACTAAGGGACTTCTACGATGATCAACACACTGTACTAACTATACATATGAAGGAGTTCTCCGTCATCCATTACTTTTCAATGTCTCGTCCATTCCACTGAAGTCAAACAACAAATACGGACAATACTTTCTCATTGGTCCAAGAAACAACAACATGTAACCCTGAGAAATTTTTAAAGGTACACTTCCCTTCGCCTCTGTTCATCCTGTCTTTCACAATAATTATTTACGACAGAAAACCTAAAAATAGGCGATCATTAAAACACTCCCATTAATAGACACAACACCCAAAACATTGTGATGCAAAACGTTACTACTATTACCAGGAATTCTCGCACCACTCCTGTCCCTATGTTGTAGAGTGGAAGGGAGGAGAGCAGCAGTATAAAGCAGCCAATTACCAGGAGGAAGTGTATTGACCGTCGTACAGGCATCTAACACCTGCCCACTGGGAATACGATAATGTTTTTTCCCTCACTTGGCCGAGTTCGTGAGGCGACCACAGTGAGGACACACACGCGGTCAGATCGATGGAAATGAGAGAGAGAGAGAGAGAGAGAGAGAGAGAGAGAGAGAGAGAGAGAGAGAGAGAGAGAGAGAGAGAGAGAGAGAGAGAGAGAGAGAGAGATCACTTCCCCCCTCCTCCCTCCCTCTCTTTCTCTCCCTCACACACACACACACACACACACACACAAGACAGAGAAACTAAGAAGAATGTATTGTGGAATGAGAAGAAGAGAACAAACAGAAGATCGAAAAAAAAAGAAAAAAAAGAAAACCAAGTTGGGATAAAGAAGACAAAAGAGAACAGATAGAAAGGGAGGGAATTCTTGACGGATGAATGAGAAAATGTGCGATGAGAGAAGAAAAGGAATGAAATAATAGCTCAGAGGAAAACGTTTGCCGGAGGAGGAGGAGGAGGAGGAACGGGAGGAGAAATAAAACGATGAAATTGTTCAAAGATACGAAAATCAAAAATAAAAATGACTCCAAAAAAGTAAAGAAAAATACCAAAAAGAAAAAAGAAAATCGAAAAGGAAAGGAAATAAACGAGAAAGGTAAAAACGAGTAGGGAATAAAAGAAACACTGAACAAAAAAAAATACATATGCGGAAATAGAAAAGCTAGACGGAAAACTGGAGTGAAAGGAAAGGCGATAACACGGAGGAAGAGGAACAGGGGAGATGAAGCTAGTCAAACAGAGTGAGGGGAGGAGGGAGAGGGAAAGATGAGGACAAGACGAGCAGGGGAGAGAGGGTGAACACGATGAAGGGAACAAGATAAGGTGAGGGTCAATAGAAGATAAGAGGCGAAAGAGCAGGGGAGGTGGAAGACGAGGAGGAGGAGGAGGAGGAGGAGGAGGAGGAGGAGGAGGAGGAGGAGGAGGAGGAGGAGAAAGAGGACGATGACGACGGGAATAAAAAAAAAAGGAAAAAAACGTAGAAAAGAAATGTAAAAGGTTGTGGTGGTGGTGGTGGTAGTGGTTTGGTGGGGTGGAGAAAGAACAGTAACAAAAAAAAGATCGAGGAAAAGGGCCTAATAATTAAAAGATACGAGAGAGATAAGGGAGACGTGTCAGGAATTAAGAAAACAAGGACAGAGAGAGAGAGAGAGAGAGAGAGAGAGAGAGAGAGAGAGAGAGAGAGAGAGAGAGAGAGAGAGAGAGAGAGTGAGTGAGTGTGTGTGTGTGTGTGTGTGTGTGTGTGTGTGTGTGTGTGTGTGTGTGTTAGACTACTCCACAACTTTCCAGGCAAAGATAGCACCTTGTACAAGTTTCATGAAGAACAACAACAACAACAAAAACATCAACAACAACGTGTTCACTCCATAAAAAAGACATCGTAAAAAAAAGTAACGGAAATAGAAAACCCATAATCCTGATGAACGTTCCTTTTTATCTACATGCGATACAGAGTAAATGGAAGGGAAAAAATATCAGGTTGATTTGTTGCGGTTTAGTCAACAATGACTATAACATTTGGGAGTAGGAGAACTGCACCTACGATACGGCTACAAAGAAGGATATAGGCATTGAACCCTTCAGTACTGGGACAGGTTTTTATATATGTTCTTATTATCACATGGCGATTTCCAAGAGCTTCAGAAACTCATGTGGGGATTGAAGTAGTACAGACTCTGGCCATTTATCTTCTGACCTCCATCGATCCTCTCTTTTGTCAATAAAATCGTCTAATCATACCCCAAACCTCGTGGTAAAAATGTTTCCCAGTAGTCAATGAGTCAAGAGCATAAAAACATTCTAAAAGGTTATTATAGTTGAACATAGCCACATAGATTATGACTCACCAAGATAAATATATATAATTCCCCTTTTAAATGGTGTATATTCATCCTTCATTTTAATTCAACCTAATCCAAAATCAAATTAAATCTTAGCAAACAGGAAAATTCATTCAGGAATAATCTTACTCATCCCTTTGCCTCTCAAACTCACCACCAGCCCAGCCCACCTGTCCATCAGTTCCCACTTGTAAGCCAATCTCGGGCACTGATTGTCTCAACTCTCAACCATCCACTCACTGACTTTCCCTATGGCATTTAGCATCCTTCTCTCCACTATTCTTTTTCTTCTCATTTTTCCTTCCATATTTGTTTTCGTTCTATCTTCAGTTTTCTCTGTTTCGCATCACAACCGCACTCCAGAGACTGACACCTGAGGCTATCGAGATCGTCCCCAATACTATGCCAACTAAAGATGGCAGCAGCACAGTATGTAGAACAACCAAGCAACCAAGCAGACCAGCGCTACGTAAGCCATTCACTTACAGCTGTACCGCTGACACTCCGACTTTTGTATGCAAGGAATGCTGACAGGAAGCAGAATGCGGTCGGGAACACAGTTGTTCTCGAGAGACCTTTCAAAATTTACAGCGGGCTAACGTACTACGCGGACGAAATCGTACTGTACCTGAGGATCACTGAACTGCTAGCTTTTTTATTTTTTTATCTATTTTTCCCAGAATGCAAAAGGTATTGCCGACAGTTAATGAAAATTTATGTGGTAGTGAGAATGCGTCACTCGCGCTCACCTATGTTCGTGTAATAAATAGTAAGTGCACTTCCTCCTACTCGTGTTTACCTATACTTCACACACACACACACACACACACACACACACACACACACACACACACACACACACACACACACACACACACACTTTGAGGTCGTAATCATGATTGGTGGTATTCTGGGAATACCTTGAGCTCCGGATAAGGTAATCCTCGACGCTACCCACCAAATGCTGTACGTTCCTCTCTCCTGTATCCATCAGGTGAAGCAGAGGAAGCACTGATAGTAGGAACAATAAAAGAGACATCATGGATAGCAACAGCAGTGACGACAGAGGCTACATCACCCTCAGCACCAGCACCAGCACCAGCCGTAACAGAGACAAAGCAAATAGGAGAACTCACAACGATATTGAGCGGTGAGAACCCCCAAAAAATAATAATAACAAATAATGATGAGGAGGAGGAGGATCATGATAATAATGGAAATAATAATAATAATAATAATAATAATAATAATAATAATAATAATAATAATAATAATAATAATAATAATAATAATAATGTATCAACAACTAAAATATCAGGAAAAAATTAAAAGGATGAGGTAAAAACAGGAGGGACGCATGAAAACAACTCTTCATCTCGTTCATAAAATTACCCGTCATGCAATCTTTTATCCACAAGCTGGCAGCCTCCTACTTACTCTTCATTTCTCTCATAACCTTGGTGTGGCAGCTTTAAGCAGGTGGGCCATCAAAACAACGAACGTCGTAGGCGCACAAGAGAAGCTGCTAATTCTGATGCAAACAACCGCACGCCTGGATTAGATAAGGAACCGAGGCGAGAACGAAACAAATCCTTAACCAAGTGATAAGGTGCGGTTTCCATAAAGTGCCTGTTTCTCACCCTTTACTCGCCCTACCTGAAGTCACTGCAATTGGAACCACACACTTTCCCCACACATGCGTCATACCAGGACATCAAAACACTTGCAATGGAACAGTCCGTGGCACTCCTCAGCTCAAACAGATCATGACGTAGATCCAGTACAAGCTGCATGGTTTACCTCACTAAGTGCAAGGTTTACCTGACAATACTGTGAACTTGACACTCTGCTGTACTTCGGCCCAAATAACAATGTGGAAATTATTGATGTGATAAATTTGGATGGAGAGTGACGTGACCCAAGTATGATAACAAATACACAGGCACACATTCATAAATTAAAGCACAGTGTGTGTGTGTGTGTGTGTGTGTGTGTGAGAGAGAGGGGGGGGGAGAGAGAGAGAGAGAGAGAGAGAGAGAGAGAGAGAGAGAGAGAGAGAGAGAGAGAGAGAGTATTCATTTGCCCTCCAGAAGACAATACTATTCTGAATTATATTGCTAAACGGTGGACTTCCTTACCACAAACCACGTCGAAATAGATCAGAACCAACGAAACATCTAAGTTTACACGCTAACTTCTTGCCATCACGAACCATTGACTGCAGCTTATTACCATCTCGCACATAAGAAAATCCGGAAGACTTGATACTATTAACACAAAAATAAAAGAGATAAATGGAGTTGAAGATCGACAGGAAGTCATTCAAATGGTAAAAGGTACAAAACGAAAATGTTATGAGTCAAACGAGGTCAAATAAACTAATGACAAGAAAGTATCGTCAGTAAATGATGGACACGTAATCAACGTTAGAGTTTCGTCAGTGTGACAACCAACTTTCACCTCAAATTTGCTGTTTATTAAAATGTTACCGTGATTTTGTAGTGTAGTGGTTATCATGTGCGCCTCACACGCTCAAGGTCCCCCTTTTCATGATGGGCGAAAGCAAAGAATATTTACTTTTTATAGAGTTTTAAATAAAAGTGACAATTCTATATGCAGTAGGTTAATTCATGGGGATATTAACGAAACCAAAATTTCTTAATAATAAGTATGGTAAGTTTCAAACGATTACGATCTGCTGAGCGTAGGACGACTGGATTCTTTTCAGTATCCTTATGTTCTTTAGTCTTTACAGTTGACAGACCAATTCCATTAACTCCAAACACAAAGATAAAGATTCTTTTCCACCACGTTCCCGCTTCATTTCTTTACATCTTCACAATCTTGCTGCAGCCAGCTGCTGCTGCTGCTGCTGCTGCTGCTGCTGCTGCTGGCGCTGTGAAAGTCTCAAAAATCCACAGACAGAAGTTTTGGCGACGAAATAATTTTCCGTTCGTTCGGTTTTGGTCTGGATTTCTGCTTGATTGTGACCGTCATAAAAGTCCTTCCCACCAGTATTATTGCCTTTCCTTTTCATTTTGCTTCGTGTCCTCCTTAAGCTTTGATCAATGTTTTGGGGTCTCAAGAGGAAGGGAGTCGAACACAAAAATACAAACCATGATATGACTCACAAGAAAAAAAAAAGAGAGAAGTGAGAAAAAAGTATAAAAGTCGTAAATACTTTTTAGTTAAGGCTCCATATTCCACAGAACCGGAAGCCAAGATATAAAACTCTATGAAAACTGAAAATGAAACTTAAGATACATCAATAGTAGCATTCTACCTATCGGCCTTTCAAAAGAAATACACCTCACTTTTATCTATACGTAGAATTTACCAATATCCCTCCATTTCAGATTTTCCCAGACACACAGGGACATCAAAATAAAATACGGAGCGTTGTGTATTTTTGCTATATCTGACTCTAAGAAGTACGAAAGAAAGAGCGGCTGGCGTGAGTGAGATTAGATGTGAAAGAAGATGGAAAGGCAATAGATTCTGGAGAAGTGAGACAGGTGATCGGAAAAAGGAAGAGGAAGGATATACGGGAGTGGATTGAACCAAGGTGTACTGAAGAGAAACCATTTGCGGAGAAAATATTTGTCTGATAAGAGGAAGAGAAGCAATTGTTTGAACTGACTTCGGGCACCAATTTAAGTGTTGAAGAGGACAGAGGGTTACAGTGAACAGAAAGGATGAAGCTTATGTTCGTGGAGAAAGTGTTGAGAAAATTAAATAAACAGTTACAGTGCATATGATGTTTGACAAAGAAAATTAAATTGGGAAAAGAAGAATTCACTACATAAATTCATGAAGTACATAAAAAAAATACGTATTCACACCATAACAGGAAGAATATCCTATCTAGACTCAAGAGGTTAGAGAAACATGTTATTATGCATTAAGTTGACTAGAAGCTGTATTCGTTGAAATACAAATTGAACCGCAGATATCTAGATGATGTTTGGGGAGAGTGTGGGAAGAAAGAATTGGGAGTGTGAGGGAAATTATTCGAATTGGGAGTGTGAGGGAAATGATGATTCAAGTCTTTGCATGGCTTTGATTATTCCTACCATACCTGGCAATGAAAATAATGAATTTGCTGGGAATGTGCTACTTGATATGCAGAGAGAGAGAGAGAGAGAGAGAGAGAGAGAGAGAGAGAGAGAGAGAGAGAGAGAGAGAGAGAGAGAGAGAGAGAGAGAGAGAGAGAGAGAGATCAGTTCTTTCTTCTCCTACCTCTCTGCAGCTCAATTTCCCCATTCCACAATATTACTACATATACATTTCACGAAAACGAATACCTAAATCAAACAGTGGGGAAATCATTTTGGCCACGAGTCGCTAACACCTTTAAAACAAATCCCTATAGCAAATTCCCTTCTCTCCCACACAGCCGCCAACTCTGCCTCGACCTTACGTGGCAGATCCTCACCCACTTTAATTTTTCAGACCCACTTCAACCATTGTAAATAAGAGCTAAAATAAGTGTGCGTCACTGAAAGCAGCCAATTCTTCGCTAATGTTATATGCATAGCAGGAGAGTGCATGGTGGTGTGAGACGGGGAGCAGTGCATGGAGGTGCCGCCACTGACTGTAACAATGCACTGCCAATAACTGTTATCATGCGGTACTTCAAACATTCATTACTTCTCACCCTTCTCCTCCTCCTCCTCCTCTTCCTCCTCCTCCTCCTCCTCCTTTCCTTATTATTTTCTCATCTAGAACAGGCACATCGTATACAAGGTGACAATATAATGTTAATCTACTTTGCCTCATTATTATAAAGATAATTATGACAATCTTTTTTACTCTTCATTCCTCCTCCTTCTCCTCCTACTCCTTTTCTTCTTCTTCTTCTTCTTCTTCTTCTTCTTCTTCTTCTTCTTCTTCTTCTTCTTTTTCTTCTTCTTCTTCCACCTTCTCCTCTTATTATGCAATCTTTTCCAAGGATATTTCCTTTTTATGTGTTCTTAATGTATTGCCTTTCTTTTCCGTACGATTTTAATTTCCCTGCCTTGAAGAATAGTTAATTCAGCTTCTTTCCTCATCATTATCTCTCTCTCTCTTTCTCTCTCTCTCTCTCTCTCTCTCTCTCTCTCTCTCTCTCTCTCTCTCTCTCTCTCTCTCTCCCTC
>JAHFWG010000079.1:214966-227517 GCA_020233015.1 Callinectes sapidus | reverse complement strand
AACCTTACAAAACGTACCCTCATGCAAATCTTTAACCAACTTCACCAACCACTCTGGAACACCATAATACCTCAACACATTCCCCATCGCATCTCTAGAAACACTGTCAAAAGCCTTCTCAAAATCAACAAAACACAAGCTTAAACTAGCCTTCATTTCATTTGCATGCTGCATCAAATGCCTAACAACAAAGATCTGATCATTACATCCCCGACCTTTTCTGAAACCGGCTTGCTCCTCCCTCAAAACACCATCAAACACCGGCTCAATCCTATTCAACAGAACTTTACAAAATATTATCAAAGCTATAGGAGACAATACCCCTCCAATTCCCACAATAACTTAAATCTCCTTTCTTTGGAATCTTGACAATCACACCATTTTTCCATTCCGACGGTATCATCCCACTTTCTTTAATTTTATTAAATAACTTAACCAAAACTAGCGGCAACCTATCTTCATCCGCTTTAAACATCTCCGGAAAAACTCCATCTTCCTCTGGTGCCTTATTATTCTTCAACTGCCCTATTGCCTTCTCTACTTCTTCTAACGTAATCTCTCCTCCTCCTATATTCAAATCTCTCTCAGCTTCCAAGAATATATAGACTACACTCACCACCTGTATCAAACATAAATATACCAATAGATTTCCACCAATTATCTCCAGCCTATTGACTCTGCACACACACACACACACACACACACACACACACACACACACACACACACACACACGGTAGACATAGAGTAACTCCTGCTATATAAGTCAGCAAGGCAGGGGGGGGGGGCAGGGAGGCGCCCACCGCCCGCCAGATGACGTCTGATGACGTCACAGCTGATGACGTCACAGCTCAATATTTACGTAGCGCAAACCATTTTGAAAATGACCCCTCGATAAAACGATGACAGACCAATCTATTGCATCTGTTTCGACGCGATAAATAGGATAACTAATTCCCAAAGTACAAACACACTCCTAACAAGACAAATTCTTAAGAAATTCTACGGGAAAAAAAAAAGTTTTTTTGAAAATATGATACTTTTGAACACTCGTTAAATACCCCCTAACTGCCAATTCAACGGAACCAAAACACATTTCAAAATAATCGATCCATTATTCTTCATTATTTTTAACACTTTGGAGTGATTCAGAGGCAGAAATAAACTGTTGAGAGGCGGATAATGAAGTTTTTAATGTAATATTGACACCGCTGAATAACACAGTTCCTCTCCACTCACTTCACTCAACTGTACACACAAAACATCACTGTATATGAACTATCTTTTGCCATTAATAACAACTTAATACAATCTCTAATAAAAAAAGTGCATTGGGCGTTGCAAGAAATTTAGCGCAGAAATGCCCCCTTATTTACCCCCCCAATACCGCCCACCACAGCCACCTCCACCACACACACGCACGCAAATCACTCCAAACACGCCACAGTACTCATAAAAAGCCTTAAATGTGATTATTGATCCCAAATAAACAGTCCATAAGCAAAGACAATATCCTGCTGGTGGGGGCGCCCCGGTGGGGTATGGCCCCCATCTCCTCTCTCCCTCCCACCTTCATTACGCTTAAACTTGACCGCGAAAACTATGTCTGAGTGGCTCATATGAAAGATTAGTACTGTAGCAGCAAACTAAAAAAGAAAAAAAGAAAGGAGTCAGTTTCTACACTTCTAAAGGTAATGAGTGACTGGCTTTACATTTCATTGTATTCATTGAAAAGCTGATTTCATTGTTGCTGATTTTACTCCTATTACTCTTAAACACGCACACGCACACGCACACGCACAACGTACACGTACAGTCACAATATAAAATTCAAGAAAATCAACTGTAATTAATCGATTTTTTTTCTTTCTTTTTCGTTTTTTTTTCAATAAACGGTTGGACACGTGTCTGCCGACCTCTTCTGTAAAATGAGCCCTGATTGGTTTGTGACCGTGACCTGCTATCTGCCCTCTCCCCCCCACAGAAACAAGAGGAAGCGTGACGAGTGGGGAAGGAGAAGAAGGAGCAGATTCAGTAAAAAATAAATCATAATAAATGCATGTTAGGTAGAATTAATGTTTGTAAATGTATAGTAAACACAAAAATAGACAAGTAAAATAGCATCAGCAGTCGAATCGTTACCTTAAAAATTGTATGAGGGATAAAAAAAACTTCAAAAACATTTAATCATGGCATTGTGAAAGAAACAATAATAGGAAGAAGTATAAACAAAAAAGACAGCTGAGACTATTTTTTAAAAGGATTAATCTACCAGCTAGGATGATGTGATGAAAAGATATGCAGAGTCAAAGAAGAACACCGACAAATTTTAGGAGGAGAAGAAAAAGGAAAGATGAAAAGTGTGAAAGACTGCATCAGGCTGGAAGATAAAATGGACGGCTATCATCTCCTGCAGAGTTCAATAAACCTTTCCTCACTCACACGAATAACAAAACGACGGTCATTTCCCTGATGTTGAGTGAATTTCCTCTTACATGCGGACAAGCCAGCCGAGCCTCAAAATCTCAACAATTTCTATACATCTCCCAAATGAACCCGCGTGAAATGTGCCGAGAAACGTTCACCAACATGCTTTTCCTGATCCTGCGTCTCTAGTACACTCGAGAAGAAGTCAAGAGCCGGCTAACAAATGGGAGAAAAAAGATCCCCCGAAGGTCTCCTGCAGCAAAGGGATTGTACGAGCGTTCCAGAAAGCAAGAGCCAATTTAGTTTCCGAGCCGACATGATACACTTCCAGAGAAATGTTCTAATACAGGATGGGACAAAAAGAGAGACTGGAAAAAAAGGGATAGGGGTATACAATTTGGAGTCTACGAATGAAGGGGACAGTGGAGAAAGATATTACTGCTACACCAAAGAGAATGAAGAGTATTGAATACAGCTGCACTTGTACAGAGAGTATTGAATCTTGTTTTCCATTCACGCAAGACACTGAAGATGAATAAGTGTCGCAGTTTACAACGAACTGTATCAATTAACGAATCTCTCTCTCTCTCTCTCTCTCTCTCTCTCTCTCTCTCTCTCTCTCTCTCTCTCTCTCTCTCTCTCGGGAATTGGGATTTCTACTACACAATATTATATTCATGTAATAGTTTTTTTTTTTTTTTTTTTTTTGACAAACCACTTCCACAGGTTCTTGTTTAAAATAGATTTTTCTCTACTTAATGAAAGGAAATTGACGTGGCAAAGTAACCATCTTAAAACGTAAAGGAATAGATTCGTTTTCTTATATGAAAGTAAACTGATACAGGAGTCGTGTGAGCTAACAAAAACGTAATACGCATAACCTTCGATAAAATATAAAGAGCTGTAGCGACAGATTGGATTGTCTTTTAACGCTACTTATTAAAAGTGTTAAGACAAACTCAAAATAAAAATTTATACCCAAGGACAATGATCATGATGGCAATTACATTCATGGAGCACATAATTATGCACAACGACTTGGCCTGGCAGTAAAATTAGCATACGTAGGAGAAATCAGAATGACCCCAGTCCCAGCGGAGGAGAGGCAACGCTTGTAGCATAGAGCAGGGGTGGAACTATTTTGAGGAGGAATTAAAGGTGCCCTTGTAAGTATTCAGCCAATGTTGAAGAGACATCTGCTAATATTAAACAGCCATTCACCAGATACATCAAATGATTTACAGAAATGCTCCACATGGCAGCCGCAGCTTTGGCTCATTGAGTGGTGGCCTTGCAGGGAGCTGGGCGCTGTCCTGCCGAAGACATGATAATGTTGGCTCCTTAGTCACATATTCGTAATTTAACAAATAACGATGGATAAAGGCAATAATTTATTAAAGAAAACATGGATTCCTAAACACACGTTAGATAAATGGAGGAGCATATGTAACGTCCCCAGACGATGCGGACCCAATCTTCGCTTACACACCAAAGTGATGGCAAACACACGCCTCTCACTCCTCAACTGCCTCTTCAATAAAGATCATAAAAGTATTTTTACTGCTTTATTGGAGAAAACGTCTCAAGACTAGAGTTTCGGTTTATTGCTGTAAACAAAGTTATAAATGGCAGCTTTATTCATGGAATTTCAATGTGCAAATCCAATAATCTATATTGAAATGAGTGGTGTAGTGTTGTTACACCATTTTACAACAACACCCACACATGCACACCCACCCACACACCCCACAACTATACCACCCACCCACCCACACACACACACACACACGTATTTCATGCCATATATACATTTGCAAGTAAAAAGAAAACAAACAAACCAAAAAACAGAGATGTGAGGTAAGATGGACCTACTGGAAAGACATTCAGGTGTCCACAGCCAAGACTCCATTGCCTACGTGACCTGAAAGGACCTACACTCCTTCCACGTCTTGTACTTCCCACTCACCCATCCCACACCTCTCTCCATTTCTTCTACCATCACTATTCCAACTCTCCATCCACCCTCACCATTCATATCCTTCCTTCACAATCACCATTCCATTATTTCATTATTTCTTTTACTCTTACTTTAACCTCAATCAATCCACGTCTTGATCTCCCACTCACCCATCCCACACATTTCTCCATTCATTCTACCATCACTATTCCAACTCTCCCTCCTCCCTCACCATCCATATCCTCCCTTCACAATCACCATCATATAATTTACTTTACTCTTACTCTAACCACACTCAATCCACGTCTTGTACCTCCACCTCACCCATCCCTCTCCATTTTCTTCTACCCTCCGTATCCCAACCCTCCTTCCACCCTCACCACCGATATCCACCCTCCACAATCAACATCTCATTATTTCGTTCACTCTTACTCTAACCACAGTCAATTCACGTTTTGTATCTCTAAATCACCCATCCCATACTCCTCTTCAGTATCCCAACTCTTCACCTTCACATTCCCGTCACTTCCTCCACCCTAATCTCCCTTTGCCACTAATCTCGCAGTTTCCTTCATCCCAGCGTATCCCAAATCTCCAGCTACAGCCATCTATTCCCATCATTCCCTCCGCCTTCACTTATCCCGCCGTCCTTCAAACTTGCCAGCCACACTAACCACTCTTTCATCTGCACTCTTTCAGTCTTTCCTTCTTCCCTCTTCTTTCTGATTTTTCCTTCTCCAGCCACGACTTTTGACTTGTATGTTATTTTTTCTTTCTTTTTTTACTGCGGGTTACTCTGCAATATACACACATACACCCTCATTCATGTCAGCCCCTACTATCAATCTCTTCTCCCCACCCATACCTCAGACCTCAGTTTTTTTTTCTTTTTCATGTTTTTTCCCACTTTCACTAACACCCATTTTTCCCTCCCATCACTCACTGTTTTTTCACAATTTTTGGCACACATTCCGTCCTCACCTGTTATTTTCCTACCCATTTCGCATTCAACAGACTCTACTTCTACCGGGACTGCTATCATTTTGCGTGTGTGTGTGTGTGTGTGTGTGTGTGTGTGTGTGGGTGTGTGTGTGTGCCAGTGTGTGTGCGTGTATACTTGTGCGTGAGTCTGTGTGCGTGTGCGTGTGTTTTAATATCTGTGGCTTCGTGCTGCCTTCCTAAATGACCATAGCCAGCTATATCCGGCCATACATATATTACTATTTCCCGTGCACCCGCCAAAGAGTTATTGTGGATGGTGTAGGCAAGGCTGTTTTACGATCTGAAGCTTGGTAACCCTGCACTCTTTTTTTTTCATACATATACACGCTGTAGGGAAAAATCAATAGTCATACACTGAGATTAAATGTGAATCTTTGAGGATCTAACCTACTCACTCCCGCTCCAACCTTTTTTGTACCGGCAGACAAATTGATCCCGTTTTTTACTTTAATGTTTAAATTCTTGTTCAGGGTTTGTCATTTACGCAACTATATTGTCTCGGTGCCTGGATGAATCTCTCTCTCTCTCTCTCTCTCTCTCTCTCTCTCTCTCTCTCTCTCTCTCTCTCTCTCAATATACGAGTAAAAACGTTTGTATATTGAAAACTTGGATAAAATAACAATTAACGCTAAAATAAAAATATTTCTTCAAGAAGGGAGGTGAATATCATGCCGCTAATAATGATAACAAAGGAATCAGTGATCAAAGATGTTCATCAAAGGCTCTAAACCTTCATTCATTACCGTTTATTGATGACTCGTATTGCTCTTATCATTCTTACATTCGAGTAATTTTGCTCTTATATTTCCCAGGGACAAATTTTAGAAATTCACGCAATGCCTGTCTCAAATCTGATAAAAGAAGTGGAGTATTGGAAGCTACGTTTAATATGGAAAGCGCCAATATATTTCAGAAGTATGTAGGAGTGGAATTTAAAGATTAAATGTCCAGAAGGAAAAATAAAAACTGATCATTGATAAAAGAAATATTCATATAAAAACCATTTCAAATAGCGAGTGCAGTAACATATACCAGACAATCCATCGAAGGGGGCCAGAAAGATATTGCGATGTTGGTCTTTCCTGACAAAATTGTGTTCTCCATGAATATAAACTTAAAGGTAGTAGAGTTTTGTACAACTTTTTATTAAACCACACCAGGATCTGCGGCCGCAATTTCCTTTTTTCATGACCTCAATAAAAAAGAATAAAATCTGATTACATGCGTTGTTTTACGATACAGTAAATTCCGTCTTTGTAAAATGCACCTTACGAAAATACTCGAGGGAAATTCAAATATGCTCTCCTTATGAAAATGAGTGTCAACTAAATACAATTGACAAAGAAGAAGAAGAAGCATGGATCTAAGTTATCTTCTTTTTACCGGTAATCCTTCAAAAGCGGTGATGGGTTCCTGACACAAATAGGATTCAAACCAGAGCCGTTTATTAAATTAACACACACACACACACACACACACACACACACATACACACACACACACACACACACACACACACACACACACACACACATACACACACACTAAAATAAAAACCATTTTATCTAAGCTTTGCATCTCACAAAACGAACATCAAGTAATCTGCCAGTGATTGGAAAAAGTGGAAGGGAGACAGGCTGAAGCAGAAGTGTTACATTGCCGTTTACGTTCTTAAGTGGAAGCTGCAATGATATTTTCCTCCCATTTGCCTCATATACCAATCAGTTTGGCCTGGATTTCGAATTTATTAGCGTTTCTCCATTCATGAATGACCAACTCGTAATGACGATATATAGTCAAAAGTTCAGCGTGCAAAGTTGAGTGCTTTTTTTTAACCTATTAAAATCTGTCCACCTTGTATTGACGATGCATAACTTATCATACTTTATCGGAAATTCTAACAGACTGTGACGCTCACGTTGCAATAACTTTTACAGCAAATAACGCAAACGAAAACATGACAGAACCTTGTCCTATCTGAAATTTAGTCCCTTGAAGTGCAGGTTACAAAATGCAAGACCTCACTTTTACCTCTTCCCCTGTGATCCTCTACTTTCAATTAAAATGTTAATGGTTACATAAATAACCTAAGACACCCTCCAAGTTCATAATGGCTTAGGTGGAGGCAGGGAGCGTATGCGGCAGAGATCCCCAAACTCTGCTCCTCCACCGACCTTCATTCATCGTTAGTCCTTTCATTAGCTGATTACGACCCTGGTGTCCATATACTAACAGGAATTTATGACTTACTGTGTCTCTAGAGAGTAATATACAACAACGAAGAATAAGAGGATGGAAATGAAGAAGAGGAGGAGAATGAAGAGGAGGGTGAGGAAGAAGAAGAAGAAGAAGAAGAAGAAGAAGAAGAAGAAGAAGAAGAAGAAGAAGAAGAACAAGAAGAACAAGAACAAGAAGAACAAGAACAAGAACAAGAACAAGAACAAGAACAAGAACAAGAAGAAAAAGAACAAGAAGAAAAAAAAGAGGTAGAAGAAGACGAATAAGATAAAATACGGGAATTTTCACTCGTGTTTACTCAGTGAGAGAGATCAGAGATGAGGATGAGGAAGAAAATAAGAATACTGGAAAATTTCAAGTCACGGATAATGAAAAATCTTTACGAGGAGAGAGAGAGAGAGAGAGAGAGAGAGAGAGAGAGAGAGAGAGAGAGAGAGAGAGAGAGAGAGAGAGAGAGAGAGAGAGAGAGAGAGACGAGAGAGAGAGAGAGAGAGAGAGAGAGAGAGAGAGAGAGAGAGAGAGAGAGAGAGAGATGAAAAATCCAGTTTTGTCTTGCATTGTTATTACTATTGGTATTCGTTTCTAGTGTTACAATAACGAAGCCACGCAGCACATTGCACAACACTAAACATATGCAATCTCTCCCCACATGAAATACACATAATTGCAGGTAACACACACTACAGCTCAAACCGCGCACACATTGACCAACAGGCTTCATTTCCTCTCCGTAATTTCAGAATCATCATAACGTGACTCCACACCGTTAAGATAAAACTGCACACGACTACAGAGTTTGCTCACAAAACAGAGAGGGTGTGAGAGCAGCACCTGGCGTGTGGACACATAAATGAAACGATTTTTTTTTTTCCTTCTTCTTTTTTCGCTTTCTTCAACTCGTGCATCAAAGTTTCGGTGCACCGTTGAGCCGCTGAGGACGAGTCTGTAGTCTAGTTGAGAGGAGGAATCTTTTCATACTGGTAGTCTTTTTCCCTCCGTGTGGATGGAGTGGTGGTGGTGCATCAGAGGAGCGGTGTCATTGTAGCAGCGGCTCACCAGTGTGGATGCGTATTGAACCTGTCCTTATGGTTATGCTTGGTTTAACCTTTTCAGTACTGAGACCCATTTTAATATCTATTCTGCTTATCATTTGGTAATTTTATACAGCTTCAGGATTTAAATGGTACAGACTCTAATACTTAATCTAATGACTTCCAGAGACTCTTTCTAATGTCAATAAAATCATGTAATCTTAACCAAAACTCGTGATGAAAATATGTAGCAGTACTGAAAGGATTAAGCATCATTCTGAACATCTACACTAAACAGTTACACTCCAATTGTTGTTCCGTGATAGAAGGTACTTGTACTTTTCTTATATGAATAATCTTCACAGGATAATATCTACCACCTTGAAGTATTAATGCAGAAGACATTATATTAAATGTAATTAATTTTATATCTTCACAAAATTTGAACAGATTGCACACAAACAAACTACTTGACGAGTGACAAAGTAAGAACGAAGTGTGTTTCAGGCAGAAAATATCTTAGGCTTTCTGTCATAGGTATTCTAGCAGACAACTCTCTACTCAACTTTTTAACGAACAAATTAAAGTGATCTGTCATCTCATAATCTTAATGAAAACCATCTCACTGCGACATCATTTGAACTAATTTTCTGTTGGACAATCATTTTCATCACTTCACGTTATTAAGCCTATGTGTCCACGTGGGGTTTATTTTGTCGTTATAAAACATACATACATACATACATACATACATACATACATACATACATACATACATGCATACATACAAAAAGACGGAGAGGCAGAAAGACAGACGACAGTCAATCAAACAAACAAACATACATACATACATATATACATATATACATAAAGACGAAGAGGCAGACAGACGGACGAGAGTCAATTAAATAAACACTTACTTGCATACATACATACATCCATAAACACGGACAGGCAGAGAGACGGTCAATAGCCTGACTCAGACACAATGATGGATAGACAGAGATAGAATTCACAAGTATTTGAACAAAAAAACATTTCGTGTGTAGTCTCCAATTCTGCAAATCATACACAACACTGCATGGTTTACATTGCTTCAAGGCTTTCCCCGAAATGAACATGGCACTTAATGTTACGTGAAATACTGGCCGCTGCACTCACATTAGCTACAAGCTGAAGTATAATAAACAAACACAATTTCTTTATTTTCATTCTTAACACAGCGGAGAACTGAGCAGAAAGTGAAATAAAAATACAGACATTAAGTAGACAAGCTATAAAGAAATACACTTAAAATTACTCTCTCTCTCTCTCTCTCTCTCTCTCTCTCTCTCTCTCTCTCTCTCTCTCTCTCTCTCTCTCTCTCTCTCTCTCTCTCCCATTAATTTTCCCTGATTTATGACCACAATCGGAATTGATTTGATAGAAAGAAACGCGTTACTCATAATTAACGTAAAGGAGAACCCATATTAGAATATTTACATTCTTCACTCTCCTCTGTGACGCAGAGAAGCCATTGTGCATTCATTATTTTATAAAGACGGCTTTTACTACAAAAATTGTGACAGGCTCTACAGCTACGCAATATTTAAGACACACCTTTATATTTTTTGTGTGTCAGGGTGTGTGTGTGTGTGTGTGTGTGTGTGTGTGTGTCTGTGTGTGTGTGTGCGCGCGCGCTCGCGTGCCCCAGCATCGTCTAACACCACGTTTTAGATTAGCTACTACTCTTACAGGTGACTGGAATCACAGCTATGACAGGATAAAAGTGTTCCGATGATTTCATTTCATAGGAACAAAACACAAAACAGAGCATCAGACTCATTCCTTTCGTCCGCTAATGGACAGCGGACGTATGAATGGCGTTCGTGAATATGTACCCACATACATGTGTACTTTGAAAGACTTGATAGACGTACTGAGAAGTGTTCTTAAAATCTATATTACATAAAACGTACCCAATCTCCCACCTCCATTATAAGGTAAGAACCATGAATAATGACGCTATAACTGAGTCCATCAGTCTACTATTACCGCGGCCCAGTCTGACAGCCACGGCTGCGAATATGCACGAACCTGGCAGGAAGACTGTGAACTTATTTCCGCTGTTGTACAAAACAATCTCATAACAACACTTAACAGGAGCAAGTGCACAAAAAAGTAACAGTAAACCATGTTTACAAGTCCAATTACATCCGATGGTTATGACAGTGACATACAGTAGGAGAGTTACTGTAAAATTAATGTTTAATCCAAATATCCTTTTTGGAAGGTTATTTGTTAGACACCCGAGGATACACGTCCGGAATGGTTGGCTGAGTACAGAATGTTCAGAGCAATAAAGGACGTACCTCTGTTCCCTGCCTTGCAGTATAATTATAATCTGTGGGTAGAGAGGAAGCACAACATGAAATTTACTACTAATATGTAGTGGGTTAAATGAAGCTGCCAGCAATAGTAAATGACAAATAGTTTCAGATTCGCACCACTGGCATCCTCTACTCTTATCACGCTTTAGGAGATCCTTGAAAAAGGGTATTTTCTTAAATAGAAGCTACCTACTAGCGTTTGAAAGATGCAAATCCATTCATATTTGGCTGAAGTAACAATATTTTCGTTAATCTATGGGAATACAACCTCTAACAGATCGTGCTATTAATAAACAGGTTTTCGTGACCAGATAAAAACACCACATTGAGTGTTCCAGGTACTATTACGATAAAATAAAGATAAAAAGCCTAAAAATCTTTATTCTCTGCTATGGTGCAATGTTTCCACTAGTACAAAAGCTTCCTTCGTATCGCAGGACACATTAATCTTTATTTTCCTGCAGCAGTCATAATAATTCAGAGAATCTTTTTTTTCAAGCCGAAGTTATACAACAGAGCACGCAGGTTTCGAGGCTGGCAAACTTTTAATGTAATAGCAAAATTATACTACCTCATTTTATCATACTTTATTGGCATATTCCATTAAAAAAATCTAAAAACTACAAACATTCATATAGGAAAGGATACAAAATACACTTTTTTGCCTCTTGAGGTGCAAGAGTTATTTCAGCAAATTCTGTGTATGTTCCTTGCAATTAATAATACTTATAAAAGTTGTAATCCTCATCATTTTCACTCCAAAGTTCTGGTTAATTACCTGAGTCCCCTTTCATTAATCTAAACTCTTTTAGTATAAGCCTGAATCATTTATCTTGAGAATGGCTTTTTTGCACCTTACTCGTTCACTCCCAAACATTCATCTTTATCATCCAAACAAAACTTTTCCTCGGCATGCAAACCCTGCGCACGATTTTTTTTTCTCTCTTTTTTCTCCTTACCTTCATTTTTTGCACTATTCCTTCTTTCGTTGAATTCGCTTAAAATAAAAATCTCCTACATACGGTACGAGTATTCTTGCATTTAGTAATAAAAGAAAATAAAAAACGTACACAGGATTGTCTTTAAGGATACATCATTCTCTTCCTATTGAGTTGGAGGGGATGTTGGTTCTCGCAGAAGTCCCTTGATTCTGTCTCTGCCTGAGGGTGTGTTTTGGTCCCCTACACACTCCAGCAGAGACAGAACTAAGGGACTTCTACGATGATCAACACACTGTACTAACTATACATATGAAGGAGTTCTCCGTCATCCATTACTTTTCAATGTCTCGTCCATTCCACTGAAGTCAAACAACAAATACGGACAATACTTTCTCATTGGTCCAAGAAACAACAACATGTAACCCTGAGAAATTTTTAAAGGTACACTTCCCTTCGCCTCTGTTCATCCTGTCTTTCACAATAATTATTTACGACAGAAAACCTAAAAATAGGCGATCATTAAAACACTCCCATTAATAGACACAACACCCAAAACATTGTGATGCAAAACGTTACTACTATTACC
>JAHFWG010000079.1:195309-212809 GCA_020233015.1 Callinectes sapidus | reverse complement strand
CATTTTCATTTCTCTCTTCATCCACACGTGCTATTTCACACGATTTTTCTTAGGTGCTTCATCTTCATCATATTCAATTCACTTTTTTCTTCTACCTCCCGTTTTCCATGTTTCTCTTCCAGATATACCAGTCAGTCCAATTACAGCAATGAATAATCCTTCTCTATCCATTCAATCCAGGTAACGTACAATGAAACATCCAACTAAGTCTTCGTCACACAAAAAATAATATTGCTTATTTAACTTGAACGAATAAATGAGCCTCGATTCTTCATCTGCAAAAGTTTTGTGTAAAGTCATAGTTCCCGTATTGTCCTGCTTGAAATATGACCATGTAAAGAACAATTCCAACATCATCGTGGGGTATATTCCTCATCCTTCCACACACGCACTCGTAGATATCAGTTAACGATGCAATATAAATGACACAGAAGGCGCAGCAGGTGTTGGAGGGAAGACGTGCGAGACAGCACATAATGATAATTCTTGAACAGCTCGAGGAAGAAAGGAGTGCATGGAAAACAAAGACGGAAGAGATCTGAGATAGAAAGCCTGTAAAGAGAAGAGGAATGGTCTGGGAGCAAGGCGAGGAGGTGGAAAGAGAGGGAGAAGGGCAACAGAAAATAAAGAAGAAAGAAAGAGGATTAAGAAGAGAAAATATATGATATTAAAGTGTACGGCAAAAAGTAAGCAAGGAACAACTGAATTAGGAGCGGTAGGCGAACACTGATTATCTACTTTTCCTACACTCATGAAGGTAAAAAGGGATCTTACCTGCACTTTTCAGGTTAAAAGAAAACTATCAACGCTCCTAAAGCGAATCAGGGGAAAGAAAATTCCGTAAAGACTGCGGGTTAAAGAAATTTTTAAAAGTTGAAGAGTTGTAAGGACTCCCATAAAGATGACAGCTGGTCTCGTTAAGTCTAATTACATTTTTCTAGCCGACCCTCCTAAACAGAAGACTTCACATGAAAGGCAATATGGAGGATATCTACAATGACAAATTTCTGAAAATCAAGGAAAAATATATTCAATGCTTTCTTTTGTTTTGTTTCTCTTTCCACAGTGTTGTATTGTCTCATTCTGTGTCATTGTTATTTCAAACATACAAACTACGAACACCATCCGGTAATAAAACTCTCTCTCTCTCTCTCTCTCTCTCTCTCTCTCTCTCTCTCTCTCTCTCTCTCTCTCTCTCTCTCTCTCTCTCTCATACACACTCCTTCGTGTAAAGGTTTGAGTGAAAAAATAAACGGTTACCCTCCCTTCTTCACCCATCCTTTTAATAGTTAACACTCTGATTTTTCTCGAACCTTTTTTCAACCTTTTCACCAACTTTTACTTCTCAGGGGAGCATCAAGGCACCTCGTTACTTCAATGGTTTTTTTTCACGTTTTTTTTTTTTTTTTTTTCATTTTTGAGCACTTTTTATTGATCATTTGTTTTCATTATGATGATATACTGTTCTTTGTATTTAGTGAGAAGGAAGTTATAAAGCAAAGAAGGCATTATTTATCTTGATCAGTAGCGGTGATAATTGAGAATTCTTGTAGACCTAGAGTGAAAGACAATTAAAAGTTATTTGTGAAGGTATTTACCCCCTTTAGTAATGTGACGCATTAATACGATGTTTTGACGAGTTTTGTTGACATTAGCAAAGTTCTATAGAGGTCAGAAGATTAATGGCAAGAGTCACTACTATTCTAACCCTCACATTAGTTTCTAGAGCTGTATAAGATCACTTAATACTAACCAGAATGAATACAAAAATGTGTCATTATATTAAAGGGATTAAAGAAAATAAAGAGATATAATAGTAATACAAAGGCTGAAGGCTCATGACAAGTAGGTGAAGGAGACTCGTATAGCGACTGCATCTGGTGGCATTTATAAATACTTGATCTAGAATTCCTGTCTATCTCGATCATATTAAATATACGAGACAGATAATAATCCATAAGGGATTGAATATTTATGAAGGTGATTCAAGGCTCTCGCCGTCTCAGAACCAGATCTTATAAAGGACAACTCGTGAATGTTCATCTAGAATAATTTATAAAGAAATTTTAAAATGGGGACGTGTGGAAGATTCAATATTACTTTACCAAAGCAGACGCAGGGTAAAAAGACAAAGCTGGGGGTTCTTGAACAGTTATCAAGTCTAGCTTCCTATTAGAATGAAATCAACGGTTATAAATGCAGGGAAGGAGAGAGCAGGGAGAGTTTCATCTAGTGATATTTAACTACTCCATTCTCCGTAAATTTATCATAAGCAGAGTGAGAGAAGAAAGAGAGAGAGAGAGAGAGAGAGAGAGAGAGAGAGAGAGAGAGAGAGAGAGAGAGAGAGAGAGAGAGAGAGAGAGAGAGAGAGAGAGATGAGCAGGAGCGCACTAAACGCCACCTTCTATTGAAAACTTCTTAAGAGCTTTGCATCAACAACAAATATTTCAGTGAGCTCTCCAGTAATGATGACTTATTCAGCTGCGAAAGTATGAGGGCCGCCAGCAAATCAATATTCAATGAATCCATTTTTCTTCTGAGGAAAATATTTAGATGGAAAAATGTTCGCAAATCATTGGAATATTCTAAATGAAATATAAAAAGAAGAGGAAAGTTACGGAAAAATATTTTACAGGATTAGAGATGTCGCACTTTTTGCAGTAAGATGAAGCACGGCAGAACTCCCGACAAGAGAGAGAGAGAGAGAGAGAGAGAGAGAGAGAGAGAGAGAGAGAGAGAGAGAGAGAGAGAGAGAGAGAGAGAGAGAGAGAGAGAGAGAGTTCTTTGAGGTCACCAGGAAGACGAAACATTAAACTCCTTCAGTACTAGGACGCATTTTCAAATTTGTTCTATTTGTTAATTTATACAGCTTCGGAAACTCTTGTGGTGATAAAAAATAGTAGACTCTGGCCATTAATCTTCTGACCTCAATAGACCCTTCCTAATGTAAAAAAAAAAAAAAGAAAAGAAAAAACATGTCTAATCACCCCAAACTCGTGGTAGAAATTTGACCAAGAAATGCAGCGTTCAAGCACAAGAAATAAAAAAAAAAGATAAGAAAGAAAATGTTACATGTTATCCAACCAGTGAAGCATATTGTAATCAAACAGATCCACGTTGTAAATGCAGTGGAAGGCTGAAACAATTCCTTCCGCCGCGTGTTGTGGTGAGAGAAACACACCAAATACACCGACGAAATATGGAGAGCTACACGTCTCTTCCCTTCTCAGTTCACATCATACGTTAGGTCGCTGTGTCAGTCGCGCGTGTATCAGCTTGCCACCTCCAGCCTCGAGATGGACTTGCCGGTAAATGAGGGTCCTTGTATTCATCTCGTACGTCAGTTGGTTCAGGATTACACATGTCAAGCATAAATAACACCGACGACTTCACCTCTCCAGCCTCCACAGCATTTCTCACGCAGTACGACGCATGAAGGACTGATTTTGAATTGTATTGTGTGTGTGTGTGTGCGTGTGTGTGTGTGTGTGTGTGTGTGTGTGTGTGTGTGTGTGTGTGTGTGTGTGTGTGTGTGTGTGTGTCGTAACCTTCTTCTGATTTATTCTAAAGTAATGAAGTGACAAAAAGGAACATTATCAGTAAATATAGAGATTTTGTTAGAGAGATATGTAACGCTTTGCACTATTTATCTCCCTCAGATTCTTGCCTGACAAGAATGTCACGGATAATGGAATAGTTGAGTAGTCTCCGCTCTTTCTTCGAATAAACTCCTAAATAAAAAATAGAATCGAAACTAAACCATCATAAAATAAAAGGAAACTCTTATTTTTATCACTAAAACATTAAAACGTTCATTCATTGTCTTAAAAATCTACACTTTTCTGAACAAAAATATTCCATTATAGGTCTGTTTTTTTCATGTAAGGAAAAGATTTTCAAGTAAATAATATAGAAAAAACAAGATGAAATTATAATAGAAAAGTATAAAATGAAATTAATACAGAAAGAAGGGATATTAAAGATTATACATATATTCTTATTCCCAAGTTTTCATAGAATGAGTCATTGTGACATTAAAATACACAACACATCAAAAGTGAAGGGACAATATATGATATTCGTGTGGAGCTCTTGGATGAGAATATAATCGTAAGGGGAACATAAAGCACAGCAGGAAATGAAGCACTAATGTTAACAGGTATGGGGAGATGGACATATGATTTACATGTTTTTGCACGAGTCAAAACTGTGATATGATTACTTGCTATAACGTATAATGTAAAGGGAATAATTGATGGCAAGGGTGGGTTGGGTAATTATAAAGAGGGTTGGCTTGGTTGTTAGTTGTTTGACGTTCTTTGTAGTAATGTGATGCAATGTACATAAATGTTATATCGTTTAAGCGTAAAATATTGGTGTCCTTGAAAAGGGGTGCTGTGTGAACAAGGTTCTCTTCCTTTTTTGTAGTACTATCAGGAATGTTAGTTTAGTGGGATTATGGGTTGCCGTGCTGGAAATAAGTATAAAATTGTGCATAGCAAAGACATTTTAAAATGTAACTTTCTGAACTTGGATAATCTTTGACTGAGCTTTGAGATATTACTTATAAGATTAATTTTACTATAGTACATAACACCGAGGAACTTAGTTTCATTAGTGATTTTTATCTCATCTCTGAAAAAAGTAAAACAGGAAAGTTACTTTTAGGTTTTGGAAATACTAATGATTAGTCTATTAGTATTCTGAATTTTAAATTTGCTTTATTATCTATGATTAATAGTATAGCATGATTATGACAAAATAGATAAAAAAAAATCAGTTACCAGCGAATAATATAGAGTTAAGTTCGTCGGTTTTTCATTGATACAGATCAGACACAAAACAGGACCCAGGATGCTTTCCTGTAGCACGCAAAGAATAAGTTAATGATTATACTGCTCACACGATGACTCTTAACCATATTCTAATGAGCTTCTGGCCAGATATTCAGTATGTCCATAACATTCTAGTTAAAGTTACGAGGGAATTCGAGTGATTTTTATTTTTATTTTAGTTTTGCTGCAGATGGACAATATTTATAAATCTTTATGAGGAGAAAGTCCTAAAAAATCTGGTTGATCATCTGAAAACAGTTGTAAAAAAGCAAAGTGTTTCATGGGAGGCAAAATCGATATACTCTTCTGAATGGTTTGCCTGCCTCGACTACAAATAATACTAAATACGGTCAGTGTACTGGGAATAAATTTTAGGTACACTTCCAGCCCTATAGCAGCAAACCGTGGCATCAACGAGCCAGCTGCTATACTACCCAGGCCTTACACCACCGCCTCAGTGCACTACTCTCAGCCCTTACACCACCGCCACAGCTCCTCCCACATCCTTCCTGACCCTGAGGCACCAACTAGCCCTTCTATCTTCTGTATCAACCAGTCCCTTCTCCAGCCCACAGACCCACACAACGAGCCCCCACAGACCCTACAACCCCCCACCCACCATCCCACCTATCGGGTCGGCGGCCAAACCCTCCAGCGCAAAATGAAGTATTGGCAGAAGAGACTCATAACTCAGGGGTGAGCGGTCCTGCGCCGCTGACTGATATGTGGGACCAATTTCACGGCGGCACCGGTGAAAAGTGGCCTTATAAAAGTGATAGAATGGCGTGTCCCTCAGTCTCGCCGACACTTCCTCTTTGCTCTTTTCAAGCTGTTCAGATATCTTCTATATAATGTGAGCCCTGTACATTTTTTTATCTTTAATATTCTTTGTTAATGCATCATTCTTTTCATCCGAGTTTCGTTTCATTTTATAGAGGAATGGTCTGTGACATTATAATACTGAATTAAACACATGTTAAAGTATTTAATTAAACCACTTTGCGTCTGAAATGTCTTTGTCCAGTCCCAATCACTGCCATAGAAATATTCGCTTTAAGGATGAGTCTCCGTGACACACGAGTGACTGTCTCCTTTGTGCATGTTGTGGCTGATGCCAAGTAATGACTCCACACAGACAAAGGTGGAAGAAGCGTGAAGGATTGTTTCCATTGAAATACCAACACAATTTTCTTTACTTATGTCTACAGAGAAGATATGGAAACCGCAAAATCCTTCAATTAGAAGTAACAGAGCATGTAATTTCCAAGTTAGTTATCAAAGAGGAAGATACTAATATGACCCTACTGGTCACAATTAATCTTCCCTTCCATCATCCTATATTGTATTATTTTGTTTCATTACTTGGAGAATGCGAGTCTGATTGTAAAGGAAAAATGTCCAGATCACTAATAGATTAACGTCGGTACCATTCCTACATATATATGACTACCAAACCATCTGCACTTTTCTTACGTTCCTCTAAGAAGTAATTTAACATTATTCTTCCTTAAGATCATTCTTCAAGAAAGAAGTGACAGCTCAAATTATGAAATAATGCTGCTCGTACTAGAAAAACTATTGTGCAGCGCACAACCTGTCTGCCACACACAAGCAGACAAATTTTTTTTTAGTCCTCTCTCATTTTCAAAGCCTTTCCAACTAAAAATATAAGTAAAAATTATATTATTCACGGAAGTTACCATTACGTCCCTACCATTTTACTCAGATTTGAGAAATGTTGCCTAGGAACCAGCAGTATCCCAATAAGAATTCCCTTAAAATAGAATATCAATCAGAGCTCGGGACCTTTACCTGAGACTTTTGGTTACCAGCCAAATATTCTGAAGAAATTATGTTCCTCCTCTGCTGCCCTTTTGCCTTTACAACTTAAATTCTCGCACTGAAGTTGTAATTTTGTTTGAATCAATATATAACTAAGCTTTTCATTGAATACAACAATTTCAAAATTATTCATGCAGTATTAACCATTCTTATTTGAAAATAAATAAATCAATCAACTTTTGTTCACTCCAACAATGTTTTTACTACTGTTTAGACTGGAAAGCACAGGAACATATTCAGGCATGGTTAAGACAAACCTAATAGTAGTAGTAGTAGTAGTAGTAGTAGTAGTAGTAGTAGTAGTAGTAGTAGTAGTAGTAGTAGTAGCAGCAGCAGCAGCAGCAGCAGTAGTAGTAGTAGTAGTAGTAGTAGTAGTAGTAGTAGTAGTAGTAGTAGTAGTAGTAGTAGTAGCAGTAGTAGAAGTAGTAGTAGTAGTAGAAATAGTAGTAGTAGTAGTAGTAGTAGTAGTAGTAGTAGTAGTAGTAGTAGTAGTAGTAGTAGTAGTAGTAGTTAATGTTGTTATCGTTATTGTTGTTATTGTAGTTGCAGTAGTAGTAGTGTTAATATAACAATGATCATTGCAACATTATTAATTTTCAAGATGAAAGTAATTAAGCTAACCATCAAAATAGTAGTAGTCATTACTATAATAATAATAATAATAATAATAATAATAATAATAATAATAATAATAATAATAATAATAATAATAATAATAACAATAATAAAAATAATGTCAATAATGATGATAATAACGTTTTGAAATATTTTCTTCTGAATCTGGAAACACACAGAAAACTATGACTTACTCCTTCCTCATATATTCAGTTAGTAAAACTGATAATAACATTGTACGTTTACTCCTTTACATTGAAACTAGGTAGAGGAAAACTTTGCCATTTTCGTTATCATGCCTCATCCCATAAACACTTAAACGATCTTTTTCTTAAGACATTCTACTCAAAAAAATCACTTTCTAATTTTCGTTAGTTCTGTATTCTCACATTTACTTTCCAAGTATTACTTTTCTTTGGACGTAATACAAAATCATACGTAATTTTCTGACCATCTATTTAGTCCTCCCATAACAAGAATTCTTAGGCCCCTGTATTTCCTTTTCGTCTGTTTTACCTTTTAATCCATTCCGTCTGTTTTACCTTTTGCTCATCATTTTTAAATCCTTTTAAACAAACCTTGTGCGAAAGAGGAAAAAACGTAATACTCTTCGAAAAAGAAATGCCAAGCGTTGGCGTTAAAAAACGAGGAAAAAATGATATGGCTTACTAAAGAGAAAATACCTGACAATTTTTTCCCCCACGCAAAAAGTGTGCAGTACAATAAAGAGCGAGCCCGTGTAAAGGAGAATGGTTGATATTGTTCTTAAATATTCATGAAAAAATCAATATCTCTCCGCTATTCCGATATCGGAGAAAGATTACTCAATGAATTTATCTACAAAAGTTACTTAGTGTCTAAATGTTACATCAATTATTTTCAAAGATGACTGAACATATGAACAAGGAAACAAGTATATCATTCAATTCATTTTATCAACACCAGATGACAAATGGAAAACAAATACAGTGTAATGTTTCTTCCAACACTCCAACTAATACTTTACTCGCCCAATTTCTGCTTAGAAACTGTTCTTTGAAATATATCTCGGTCCGATGTAATTGTCTTCTATCATGCATGTTGTATTCAGGCACCCCTTTATTCGGTTATTATCAACACCCTTCCTGAAATTGGAAATGAAGGCTCTCTACCCATCTTCACTTGCACTCATGTATCTTTATTTATTTTTTTTTATTTCTGCCTCATAAAACAAAAGAAATACCAGCAAAAATGGTTGATTATTCTATTTTCAGAATACATCATTTCCACCAGGACCTTCGAAAAAAAAAAAAGCTTTCACCAAATGCTACCGATCTATACTTTCTGCTTCATGTGAAAAACTTGCTCACTTTCCTGTGTATATCTTATATCTTCTTTAATTCATTGCTCAGGTCAAGCTCAATACTTCCTGGTTCCTCTCGTTCAAAGGTCGTCATGATTGATTGGTCATGAATGATTTTCCATTTCCATAATGAAGCTTTTTTATATGTTATTTCTTCACTTTAAATTAAAAATATCATTAAGCATACTACTAATACTAAAAAATTATATAATCAGTGTTGAATAATTGACAATAGTGCTCTTTGTAACTGAAGCGCTCACAGTGCCATAAGGGATTCTGAAAAGCCCTGCCACCATGCAATTAGTGGCAGGGCACAACCCGAGCATTATGACACCCGTAATGCTTGACACTGATACAACCTTTCTTGTTAGTAAAGCAAATCACTTTCACCTCCTTCCCCACACTCTGTCTTGGTTTTCTTCTCCCCCATCCCCCTCGGGCTCTCCTCCCTTACCCTCGCAGCGACAAGGGAATTACATCCATGGTCAGAGGGGGGTGGAAAGAAGGGTGTGGAGAAGAGGGAATGTGACACTGGGACGAGAGAGAGTTTTGGAGCACGCTAGGCTCATGATTCACACATTCCATTTTCGTCTTACAGTTCGTTTGACGCCTCGCTGACAGCCTTCACATCCCAGTCAACACACCCTTCGGATTTATGATCAGCTTCCACACTCCCTCCCACATATCCAAACCTAAAAATTGTATACCCTAAAACAAAAACAAAAAAATTGTCCTCCCTCTATCGTAAAACCAAATGCACGACAAAGTCTATAACGTTTGCCATCAAAAACGGAACCCCTATATACTTGTGCAGTTATAAAGCCCTACACTAAAAGTAAAGGTACTGCCTGCCAGTTATGCTTTTGAAAACCAACACACCCAATGCTCGCCTCGCGCAGAGTGCCTCCAGACCAGGACAGGCGGATGGCAGCATTTGTGCATTCTATCCATTAACCGTAAACCAAATAAAAATCCATCGGTGAATGTTTATACTCCCCGCCATGCCGCCAATTGTTTTGTGTCTTTCCCAGTGATTGCCTGAAGGTAAACGTCCTGTTGACATCAAAGTCCCGGGGGAGGATAATGTCCGAACAGAACCACTGTTTGTATGCATTACAAACTTTTGCCGATTATTGAATTTTTTGTACATAAAACCCAAATAGAAAACACACACACACACACACACACACACACACACACACACACACACACACACACACACACACACACACACACACACACACACACAGGAAAAAATCAATAAATGAATAAGGCAAGAATTCAAAAGTATGGACAGCACAAGCTACATTCACAAAACTCACTACTAATGCAGATTACACGAGAGAGAGAGAGAGAGAGAGAGAGAGAGAGAGAGAGAGAGAGAGAGAGAGAGAGAGAGAGAGAGAAAGGAAGCCTATGAGAAATTCAACTTCATACAGAATGAAAACAAATAAGTAAGCCTATGAGAAATTCAACTTCATACAGAATGAAAACAAATAAGTAAACAGAAATGAACAATTAAAATTGTAAACGTTATTCTTCAACAATATTATATTTCTCATTGTCTAACCTTTACCTTTGCTCCTAAAAAATTGACCTTCACAACAAATACCAAGAAGTCGTGCTATTCACACAGTAGAGAGCTCTCCACTGACTAGACTTGTATTAAACTAAGAATAAAAGGATCATTGAATTGACTCAATAATCAATATTCACCACTTTGAGAAAATCACTTATGCGTGTAACTTTAGCAGCTCACTTGTCTATTTCTTATTCCCAAAACGTGCACATACATTTCGCAGTGACTGTAAGCAACACTTTTACTTGTTATGGAAGCTGCTTCAAATTACACCGTGGAGCGTATTGAACCAGGTACGTCATCACGGTATACCATGCTCTCTCTACAATTTAAGCACTCTTGATAAGCCGGCAGTAAAGGAAAAAATGCCTTTGAGGATGCTCCAAATCAGCGGCCATATTCCCGTTCGTGTATGAATGAATATCCGGTGTGTATGTGCAGGAGAGAGGGAAGAGGAGGGTTGTTACAAGTACATATATGAATGGTACACCGGAGCACCGTGCCATCTCTTCAATACTGACCAACGACGCAATCAGAAGTAAGATAACCACGACCAACCCCTGCAAGTCATTCCAAAACGAACTACATGGAAAGTTGCTGTCTGTCTTCTCGTGTCTCATTTCTTTTCCCACCAACTATAAAGCAGAATTACATGTATTATCTTGCATTGGATGAGGAAAGTCATTGTAGCGTGAGGCGAATGAAGGGTGAGGGTAGTAGTCAATCAATATCCCAGTTTTACTTTGTCCGTGGTGCTTATGTACATGAGGAGGTATGATAACATCTCGGGTGTGGAATGATGAGGGGAAGCAATGACGCACAGAATCATCACAAAGGATCTGAGCCACAGGGACACCACTAAGGTTATTGATCTGTCTAAGAGGAATCAATACTATAACAAACTTATCCCTTATTTGGTTTCCTTCTTGGTAAGTAGAATTCCCTCACGTAGAGACGTCTATATGCACACGAGATATCTCGATGCACGAAATCTTAGCAGCAAATGAAAAATAAAAACAATAAGGAAGAAAAATAGGGAGATCATTGTCTATCTCATACGTCCCAGTTTCATGTGCACTTTCGTATGCATTTCTACACTTATTAATTTCAATTTTGCATAATAATGATTATTGTAATGATACACTTCGGCTACAGCGACAAAGAAACACACGCAGCGACTAAACACCAGACACAAAACCTCACTTATATCACTCGTCGGTCTGTGTCACACAAGGCGGCGGTAGTCACGTCAGGTCGTCACGCCACCATGTCATACACTCACGTGACCCAGAATATTATATTAAACGCATCACCAACGTAGACACAGGAAGAAGCTTTTTCTTTCTTTTTTACATGTCAAGATACTGAGCTAAGGAATATGACAACAGGAAGAGAATCGAAATAATTGTTATTTTTTTCATTTGCTGGTAAAAAAAAATAAAAAATAAAAAAGTGGCTAGCTTAGCTCCAGAAGTGAATTGATATCAAGATCATCAATCACAATAAAGCCTAAAACACACAAATACTTAGGCAGCGGGGCGCTAGATACGAATAATAGGACCATTTGTACGGGAGTTTGATAGTAGTAGTAGTAGTAGTAGTAGTAGTAGTAGTAGTAGTAGTAGTAAAAGTAATTCGTTTGTCACGCTATCATTATTATCAGTAATAATGATACTACCACGATAGTACCAATAATGACGAAATAATGGTGGCACTAATGATAGTGTTAATGGTGGTGGTAGCAGCTATGGCGGTAATAATGCCAGCAACAGCAGCTCCAGAAACAGTGCAGTAGTAGTAGTAGTAGTAGTAGTAGTAGTAGTTGTTGTTGTTGTTGTTGTTGTTGTTGTTGTTGTTGTTGTTGTATTAGTATTAGAAGTAGTAGAAATATTATTTATATTATTTCTATGACATCACACAAGATAAGAGTTACAACAGCAACATCGATCTTGTCATCCGGGGAACGTACAGTTATGCGTCCGTGTAACAGACAAAACATATTCAAATAAATTTCAGTGCACAAACATAATTCAGGTTTAAAACAGCGAATTTATTGCTCACAAGAGAAATGTTAAAATACCTCATCTGGAACACTGATGCATCCACCACAAAGAAAACAAGTATAAATTCCTTCCACCTCTTGCGTCAACTCCGCTTGAAGTTATGAAAATTCCTAGCATTCGTTGAATAATTAATGATATTCAGAGACACCTTTTCCTACTCCTTTTAATTGACCATAACAATTCTAATATAATTTCTTATTCTAGTTCGTTTGTTAATTTATCAAGCTTCCTCCTCCTTCAGCTGCAAGGCAAACTACTCGCCTATCCCAAAGCATATGATGCCAGCAACGCCAGAGTGGATATTAGTGCCAGGTGCTTCTCCAAGTGGGAGATGAAAGGCCTCCTTGAACATAAGGATTTTCGATCCCATGACCTGCTCTCTCCCAGAATTCTCACTCGAGGCTGTTCAAGGACGCAATGAACAAGAAAAGTTTAGAGAATATGAGGAAAGGAGGATAAGAATCTTCCACTCGAGTCTAGGCAGAGACCAGTAGAAATGAGACCAACGACTCATCCCAAGACTTCTGAAAACACTGAACAGAGAAGTAATAGCAGCAGTTAGCAATGCGATAAGGTGGATAAGATCTCATTCATTACTACAGTACAAGCCTAAGCTGCTGCATGTGTATTTCTCACAAGTTACATCACCTGGACCGACACACTCCGAAGCGACATCACTAGGATTTGTGTGTGTGTGTGTGTGTGTGTGTGTGTGTGTGTGTGTGTGTGTGTGTGTGTGTTGTGTGTGTGTGTGTGTGTGTGTGTGTGTGTGTGTGTGTGTGTGTGTGTGTGTGTGTGTGTCTAAGTGATATTTGAAGCAAGTGGTCACAGGTTTAGATAGCAGCAACAAAAATAATCAAGCAAGTGATAACTGCAACACCTGACAGCCAAATAGCATAGTCAGCCTCTGATAGAGTATGTTTCTTGCTTATATATTAATTTTAGCGGAATAATTATCTATACAGTTTTCTAATAAATAATCTTAGCGGGCAGATTACACTACAATATTTTTTTTCTAACCTAATATCACAATGATTAAAGACTGATTACCTGCAGTAGTCCTATAGCAATGAAAAAATATTATCAAAAAACGAAAAACGAAAAGAAAAAACACAGTGATGTTCTTCGTAAACGAGGAGGCTGTCATTCTAGACGCCGGCAGCCTTTCCTGTACTCCACCTAATCGACTTCCTTCCACCACCAGCCTCTCCTCCACCGCCACTCAAGGTAAAATCAAAGGCCGTCATCACCGCCGCCTCTGCCACTCGCCGCCACCTGCCTCTCAACCTCCAGGCCGCCTTCACACACACACTCACACACACACACACACACACACACACACACACACACACACACACACACACAACACTATAATACACTACTTACTATACATGATTATAGGAGCTCAAATTCCTCTCTTCTTATAAATACATACGTTTGTCAGTAAATAATTAAAAACATGCATTACTTCTTCGTGAATGTACTAGTCGGTGCAGCGAGTAATGGCTCCGATTAGTGTGAAATGCGAACATCTGAACAAAAGAGTTATCTAAAACAATAGAATTAGAAGAGACGGTATTAAGAAATCATGCAAGGTTTAGGAGCGACGTTCCTTGGGTAAGCTGCCTTTCCCTCCTTGCCTACCTTAACAATTTTAAGGATGCGCCTCCCCTACGGCTAATAGTGGCCACCAATGCTGAGAGCGAGCCTGACTATCCCGTTAATAAGAAATACTTGACTGGCTACTTAGTCCCGCGCTCACAAGGTATTCGTTAATTTACACGCAGAACAATGAAACCTTTCAACAACACAATTCTGTGTCTCAAGACGTCTTTAGATATACTAATTTCGTAGCATTTAGAATACCAAGATAGTTAGCGTGACCTGTTTGTCTAAATTGTACAAGTACGTAATTAACTGATCTACATCATAAATTATCATAATTCTGTAAAAACATACGAATTTGCAAGATTAGAATGCACGCTGCAAATAACATACTTTTCTTTCCACAGTGTACTTTTGTAAAATGACATCCACAATGATGCTTATGGCATCACTCTCTCGGTAATCATTAATATTTTCACGAACAAGTACGTATCCATTATCTATTAAACACGTGATTGAAGTAAAGGTTGTTTCAGAGTAAATGTCAAGAGCGAATACATCTATCGACAGGTATACAACTAAGACTATTGCTTTGACGAGACATAGTCAATGATGCGGCGTTCCCCTCCTGGTTTCTTGAGAATAATGTTAGTAGCACCCTCATACCAAAGGTAACAAGTCTTTTGCTACGATTATGTCAAAGGTTTTCTACGATTTTGCCGTGATTCTTTACGAATTTTACATTTTCGTTTATTAGTATGCAAAATAAGAGCATAAATACCACGCTCCAGTAGTATAAATGCATTTGTCTTACCCCTAGCGATGAGTTTATTAAAAGTCAATACATACGTCTTCCACTACGAGAATTTGTGAGTTTAAGTCGTTTGCTAGACTTTTTTTTCTTTCATACGGTTTTTTTTAAGTAAGGAAGACTTTAATGACTCAAGGAAAAAATTCACCTGCTAAGTAGCCACTCTTTTCTATAGAAGAGTTCCTTACAACTTCACTCCTCTTACTCCTTTTTATCTTCACACATTAAAAAATCCAAGTATGTCTTTCGTAAAGAAACTTAACTAAGCTTTTCATCTCATCTCCCGAAAAGCCAGTCTTCATAAGTAGTAGTCCTGCATCACGTTTCTTTCCACGTGCTCTGGCCCTCTGGCTGATTCCATACACTAGTAACAAGGGCATAACAAAGCCACAAGACTACACTATAAAGGTTCAGTAAGTTATCATAAAGTACACATGGAATGAATAACATACATGCCACTTTGGGTCCGAAAAAAATAGTTTCGACGCGGTACAAACCAGGGCAGCCGCACCTCAATGAGCATCCCTTCTGTCGTATTAAAATTTTGTCTTTATTTCTTTTGATACACTCAGATTGTACAGTGGATATGATCTTACAAAAATCCAGAATTTTATGCAAAATATAATCGTTATAAAAAAAAAAACGGCATCAGAAAAATAATAATTGCATGACAATAACTTCGATATTCTCAGCATGACGACATCTTTCTTCCTTCACGAATATTTGTTGTTATAGTAATGTCAGAGGCCACTGCACATGACACCATAAGTATGTCAGAGGCCACTGCACATGACACCATATGTAGGGCTGCTCTCTCTCTCTCTCTCTCTCTCTCTCTCTCTCTCTCTCTCTCTCTCTCTCTCTCTCTCTCTCTCTCTCTCTCTCTCTCTCTCCCTCTCTCTCTGGAGAATTATAATAAAAGTTCAGTGAAGTGTGGGAGTAAAAGATTTCTGGCCTCCAGTGGAAGACTTTCAAATGGCTACATTACATATTCCAACGTTTCTTCTGTAGAGCTTCGAACACCGAGCCGCTGACGTCTTATTTCAGCTGAGAAGACAAGTGCACGTTATTTGCTTATACATATTGCAGAAGTGCAACCCAGAATCAAACTGTCAAGCCCACGTCCACAGTTTTCTACCCATGCTAAAAAGTCCCGTCAATAAACTCTGGAGGAGAGGAATGTCATACAGACAGACACACAACAAACAACGAAACATCAAGCCAGGTGACAGCGACTTCAGTATAAGGGGATCTCATATCTCATCTGTTTTCCTTTTATTCATTTTCTACATATCTTGAACTTCATTCAAAAATCTTTTACCACCACAGAAAAAAATCAACTGCAACCAAGATCGATAAACTCCTTAATATGATAATAATAATAATAATAATAATAATTAATATTATTATTATTATTATTATTATTATTATTATTATTATTATTATTATTATTATTATAATAATAATAATAATAATAATAATAATAATAATAATAATAATAATTCCCTAGCTGAACGCAGATAGCGCTGAAAGAGTGTAATATTTCTGAGAGGGGATGTACTGGATAATGGCGCTGCGCTACAGTGAGACGAGGAGGAGGAGGAGGAGGAGGAGGAGGAGGAGGAGGAGGAGGAGATAAAAAAGAAAAGGGAGACTGCGAGGAGGGAGGAGCAGGAGGAGGAGAAGGGGATGAAGAAAAGAAAAAGACAGGGAGAAAACATAAAAAAAAAAAGAGAAAGAAAAGTGTTGAGTAAAGATAACAAACGTATGAATTGAGAGGAAGATGCATCCACTGGAATGGGAAGGGATGGAAGAAATGGTGGACGGAACGGAGAGCCTAGAATCACAAACATTCCTGCGTCGCCTCCTTCGTTAGCACAAACCCACGACGCCATCAAAGGGAAGCGCAGAGGCGAGACTCCCGGCGCTCGATGGCCGCCATGGTGACTTAGGAAAGTTTAAAGCCTCGCCTACCGTGGCCAGAGTGGTGCCTTTCTTTCTACTTTTTTACCTTTTTTTTTCATTTTTTTTCCCTTTTGGTGTGTCTGTGATTATTCAAGACTTTTTTGTTTCTATTTTTATTTTCATTTATAAGGTCCGTCCATTTCCTTGGGTTACATCCTGCTACCGAAGAGCTTACTACTTCAAAGTCTTTCCTTTTTTCTTTCTTAAAAACTATATGTGTTTGTACATACGTAACATTTCTCTCTCAGCATTCAAAAGGTATTCTTGTGCTCTCTCTCTCTCTCTCTCTCTCTCTCTCTCTCTCTCTCTCTCTCTCTCTCTCTCTCTCACACACACACACACACACACACACACACACACACACACACACACACACACACACACACACACACACACACACACACTTTTCAGAAATAAAAAGCTAGTTAACTTTGGTCATTGGGAAAAAAGTGAAATAAAACTTCCACGTAAAATTTTGTTACAACAGTTAGCGTATATTTCTGTCCTCTACACGCAGAGTCACCGCGCACGCCGAACTATCCACATCCCACGCCGCAGCAACATCTTCACTTGCAGCCCTCGCCACATCACTATTCATGGCTCGAAAACTATGCTATTCACGGCCGACATTACTCCCGTTGCACCGCACCACACCACACAAAATAGCCAGCCACTCGCCACCGACACCACACTATTCACGCACCACATCATCCGCTTCTCATCTCATTCCACGCCAGCACTCCCCGCCCACACCGCCCACCCATCCACCGGCCCACTATGCAGGCTCCACAGTGTTGAGAAACTTATCCACCCTAAAACCGGATGTTTCACGAAGCCCTAATT
>JAHFWG010000079.1:172574-187574 GCA_020233015.1 Callinectes sapidus | reverse complement strand
TTACTATGGATGGCGGATAGCTTATGAAGCACAAAGCCACTTGTCTCCTACATCCTGGTTAATCTCAAGATTGCTAAAATTTAACGGTTTCCACTGCATAAGTCTCGGAGCTCTAGTGGCTGACGCACGCTTAACCCGGAACCATCCTACCGGGCAGCGTCAGGGCATGTGCAAAGGCTGTTCTCTAATAGTTAATCTTCCCCTTCTGGCGGAACGTCCCTTTATTTTCTTTACAAATGGGATCAGACCTAAAGCTCCCAGATAAATGTACGGAAAATGGCTCTAAATGTCATTCCAGGAAGATAATGGTAAAATAATTCCTTAAAAATCAAAGACCAATTTAACTTCTGACACAGTCTGATATTTATAAGGAACCTTGAAAGGGCACATCGATTTCATGTTCATGGTAAGAGTTAGCCTCGTGTGCAGTGTCTTCTCTTATAATACTTTAGAAAAAAATCCTAAAAAATGTGATTCTACATCCATTCCAACCGTAACTAAGAATAGAACAAACAAAATAAAAATATTGAAAATAATCAGTATATATATCATGAAACTGCTACCTTTGATAAACAAAACTTGTGTGAGTAATACTAAAACTAAATAAAAAGTTAAATGAAAAGAAACATACAAACATCAAATTCATGCTACTTCTACTAGAAGAACTTCAGCAGGTCAGGTTGCTAATTCTCTTCGATAATCTTTAGGTTAATGACCGGAATGATTTTCTAGTGAAAATCGCGGATGAAAGTCTGAACGTAAAAATTGAATTATTGATAAAAGAAAATATGATGAAAAAAATCAATGTCCACATAACGTTCATATAATTCTTATGTAGCGCTCTAAATGAATTTCGTTCCCCTCAAAAAGTAATCCACATTTTTATTAACTCAGTTCTGCCGAATGAAAGGTCGGCATTAAATGTTAAAAAAATACGCCTGCTGACGTAAATGAAAAGCTCAAAAGCACGCGCACTTTAAATCCATGAGACACTTTAAAGTCTTTACAAAATTAATGAAATTTTATGCAAGCATTTTTTTTCTCAGAAGAGACTCCAACATTAAAAATACAAATATAATAAACGAGTATCATAAATATGCCTTTCACCAGTGACCCCATGCGTAAGTGTGGTAAAGATAACTTTTCAGCTTGACATTTTGCAGCCTCAATGACGGAAAGCCTCAGTGGATGAAGGACCTAACCACCAGGACAGGCGTTTTGAGATACGCACTTCAAGCTGACCTTTGATTAACCTCTAAGTAAATTTTTGAAAGAAAAACCTACTCAAATTACTTATATACAAAAGAAGATTGTCCACATCTGTGCCATAGGATGGATGCTCACACACACACACACACACACACACACACACACACACACACACACACACACACACACACACACATTCGAAAGACTGGAACAGTAGTAATATTAATAACTATAACCTGTATCTGAATCTAAACTGCTCTCATTTCTATAGAATATTTAGGAATTTTGCTACTTTGGTCCACAGCTATGTAATTCACTTTTCGTCGACATTAAAAACTTGCACCCATTAGTAAATCTTCTCGGTTTAAGAGAAAAACTAAATAGCATTCTTTTATTATGGTATATTTTCACCTTCAGGACGCAGCAAACACTGCCATTGTTAATCCCCTACAGATCCTCTCGCGGCGTATTTTCGCGGATAGGCGTAAGTCGGCCCACAACGTAAATATTTGTTTCTAGGAACCTTACGATAGCCAGTAAACTGTTATACCTGGATGACTTACATATATATATATATATATATATATATATATATATATATATATGTGTGTGTGTGTGTGTGTGTGTGTGTGTGTGTGTGTGTGTGTGTGTGTGTGTGTGTGTGTGTGTGTGAACTATTTTCTGCTGCATAATCCCTTCAGAAGTGTCGTGCGTGAGAGGAAATGAAAATGGTTCGAATAGTTGCTGCACCAGCTTAGGTCATATGGCACCACTAGGGTTAACGGGAGAACGCTACGTCTCTACAAGGCAACTATAGTCGTTTTCATCGGTGGAGAACATTTAGGCGCCGGCTGAGTACGGGATTTTTCCATGAGCTGCGTTGCCATGTCTCCACAGGACCAATTATCGTCTTAACACATTGGTGGAAAGGTCCAGCGGCGGCCGCTCCCATTCTCTCTCTCTCTCTCTCTCTCTCTCTCTCTCTCTCTCTCTCTCTCTCTCTCTCTCTCTGAATAACGAGAACAAGAAGAAGAGGAAGAAGAAGAAGAAGAGGAGGAGGAGGAGGAGGAGGAGGAGGAGGAGGAGGAAGAAAATCACAGTTTTTTATGAAAGAGGAAAACTGACCAAGGGTAACTAAAATTCGAGGAAAGAAGACTCTTTAGAGTGCCAATCCCAAACGCTACGTCATTATCACCCTCATTTTCCCCACCTCACTCATAAAGTACATAACGTTCAAAACAAATACTTAAGAAACCACAGAACACTCACCACACGCAGGGGACGCCATCTGGAGGGCTGACGGAGGGGCGGCAAGGGTGGGAGGGACTCGGGCATGTTTCCGCCTGCACCAACACACCTCACGCCCCACACGTTCTGTCAAACAAGGTATCATTAATAAATTATGCATAACATCATATCATAGACATTCAAATAATATAAGTACAGAAATGGCATAGTAGCTATGTATTCTCGAAGTAGGCCTAACGTTGTCGGTATGATTGGCGCCAAAATTTAGCAACGTTGCCTATACCTACAGAAAAGTTTCCCGACATCTGTAGTTTATCTCACTGTTACAGCATTCCTAACGTTAGAGAAGGTTAGATTAGGTAAAATGTTAGATTGGCATTGGTAGTGGCTAAGTTTGATTACTATTTAAATATCAAAATATCATTACGTAGTTATGGTTGGCAACACCGCAAATATTTGGTGCTTAAAATATCATGAAGAGTAACTCCCTATCTATTTCAGGTGTCAATAGGTAAAAATTGGCTATATTTTAGCTTTCGGCACCCAAGAACCTCGCTTTCCCACTGGTCCCTAAAGTTGAACGGGCCAAGAGCAGCGAATAATAAGAAATATAGACATAAGACCAGTTTTAATACTTAATAATCTTTACCGACTACAATCATCACCAATCAGTCTTTGCCGCCAGTAACTCAAACAACTGAACTCGTTGATTATACTACTGCCACCACTACCATCACCAGGCAACAACATAACCCATAACTAGATAACCATTCCTACCCAACACAACTCATAAACTCACCTGTTGGCTTGAGGGGCAGACGGCAACTCACTATTCTCTTTGTATACACAACACACGATCTCACTTACTGGGGAAATGTCTCTTGGTCACTTTAACAGCAAATGAACGTTGTATGGTTATATAGTTACGCACTTGCTAACATGATCACACAACATTTCACTGACGTCTGGCCGCTTGAGGCACCTTGACACGAGTGGTGACGTATGTGTTTTAGCTCACATTTGATTCGTCAAGGGGTGGGAGTACCAGCCAATCACGATGAAAGATTACGTCACGCTTCTCTATTGCTGTATATGTAATATAAGAGAATATAGTGAATCTCATAACAGTAATGAATAAGCATCACATACTTAGAAATCAAATGCGTTATTAACTTATTCATATATTTATAAACGATGAAACTTCGCGAATTTAAACATCTTGCAAAAACTAGCCGTCATAATACATGGGAAAAGCTGTCTATTTTCGCTTAGAACTGGTAATTAATGATAAACCTTGATGTACCTACTAGTAAAACAGATAATGTACTGTGTGTGTGTATGGGTGGGTGGGTGTGGGTGTGGGTGTGTGTCTTTAACGAAATTAAAAGACGTTGAAAATTAGGTATGGTTAACAAGCTCGCATAGAAAACAGTACGTGAGCTAACAGAGAAAACTATTTTAATTGGGGTAACAACATTATTTTTAATGATTATGGAAAGTCCCAGACATATTGAAAATTTCATAAGATATATTACACTACTTTACCACCAGCAAACTCAGAAAAAAACTATTTCGCCATTTTTCGATTTCTCACCCTACAAAACAAAATAAAAAATGAATAAAAGAAAGAGAAAATCGAGTTAAGCACAACTGAGAAGTAAGAACAAATTACCAAAATACATCCAGTGTCTCTGAGAAGAGCAATCTCCAGTTTCAAAACCATCACCAGCACACTCTGCGATATAGTCATCACCACGCAGCACCAATACCTGGTCAGTACCACCACCTTCCTCTTCATCTTAATCCTTTATAGGGTCAGTTAGTATCACTTGTCATGCACATCTCCTTCGCTCAGGCCAGCTGCATCATGTCTCTCTCAATTTCATCCTTTCATCTAAATCTCTGTCTTTCACTCGATCCCTTCCCCTCCACTTGTCTCTTTCATGCCCTTTTCACAGGATTATCTTTCTTCATCCTCAAAACATGACCAAGCCATATCAGCCGCTCCTCTCTTGTTTTCTCTCCTGCTGGCCAGCGACTGAAGCAACGCCTCAGATCAGGAAAGACACCAGACCATCCTCGCCCTACACATCACCGGAGCACTTGATCGTGTATGGCACGCCGCCTTGGTGGAAAGGTTGCTCGCAGTCTTCGTGTTGGGAGACCTGCTGTAACTGCCAAGGGAATACCAGGGGAGCGATACATGAGGGTGGAGCGCATCCGCCAGGTATCATCCCTGCAAGGCGTCCCCAACACACTGTCCTGTATGAACAGTCACAGGACAGTGTGTTGGTGACATTGCTATGTAATAGGCAGTGCCAAATGCTAGGCCGGATTTTTTTCTTATATAAGAGAGGAAAGCTAGCCAAGCGCAACTTAAATGAAAAAGAACGGCCACTTAGTTGCCATTTCCCTTGGAGGTCCGAGAGAAATAAATAGGATAAATGTCTTGAAATCTCCCTCTTAACCCCTCCAGTGTTGCAACGCATTTTCACACTCATTATTCTTATTATTTGGGGATTTTATGAAGCTTCAAACAGTTATGTGGGGGTGGGGACAATTGAGTGTCATTGAAGAATAGGGGATGAGGGTCTGGAAGATTGCGTAGAGTTGTTAGATGGAAGAATTGAGTTTTGAGAAAGAGAGAGAGAGAGAGAGAGAGAGAGAGAGAGAGAGAGAGAGAGAGAGAGAGAGAGAGAGAGAGAACAACGGGGTGGAGTATCATTTACAGGAGCAATGAAGTTTAACCAAGTGGCTCTCGACATTATCATGCCAGTGGGAACACTCCACCCCCTCCCACTGCCACCCACCTCCACCCACACCCACCCACACCCACCCACGCACTCACAGAACTGGCTCTTGAGAGTAATCAGAGTGAGACGGAGAGGCGGTTGCTGTTCTCCCACTTCTCTTCCCCGCCCTTTCTCTCCGCACCATCAGTAATTACCGGGAAAGAGAGAGAGAGAGGGAGAAGGAGGGAGCACAAGGAAGGGAGAAGTGCTGAAGTTTAAATGAAGTATCGAAGTTGAGACAAGAGTACTAAATGGTTTAAGTTATGTTGAGGTAAATAAGGATGTATATTGACGTGTGTGTACTGGTGTGGTGTGGTGTATTGTGTGGTGTGGTGTGTTTTTGTACCTGTGTTGTACTGTTTATATCAAAAGGTAGGGAGATAAGGTATGTAGGCGTGGTTCGTGTGGAGGTAATGAGTAATTAGTTAGTATCCCAGTTACAAAAAAGTTATACAAAATGATGCAAGTTTGAAAGAAAAGCTATTAAAGATATGGGCTAATGTAAGATAAGGTTGAGTTAGGTTAAGTGAAGTAAGGTAATGTAAAGTAAGTTGAGATAAGATAAAGTAAGGGAAGGTAAGGCAAGGTAAGGTAGGATAAAGTAAGATAAAGTAACGTAAAGTAAGGTGAGATAAGATAAAGTACGGTAAAGTAGGATAAAGTAAGATAAAGTAAGGTAAAGTAAGGTGATGTAAGGTAAAGTAAGGTCAGGTACGGTTACTAAATTGATATGACAATGCAAGTTAAGGGGAGAGCAGTTAAGTCTAGGGAAGGCAAGGTTAGGTTACATTATATAAGATTACTAAGATGAAAAAGGTTAGACAATGCAATGTAGAGTGATATAAGGTAAGGGAAAGGGAAGGAAAGGAAAGGAAAGGAAAGGGAAGGAAAGGAAAGGAAAGGAAAGGAAAGGAGAGGAAGAGAAAGGAAAGGGAAGGGAAAGGAAAGGAAGGGAAAGGAAAGGAAAGGAGAGGAAGGGAAGGGAAGGGAAGGGAAAGGAAAGGAAAGGAAAGGAAAGGAAAGGAAAGGAAAGGAGAGGAAAGGAAAGGAAAGATAAGGAAAGGAAAGGAAAGGTAAGGAAATTAAGGGAAGGTAAAGGAAGGAAAGGAAAGGTAAGATCTGACAAACTAAGGTAATGTAAAGCAACGTAAATTAAAGTTAAGATAAAGTGATACATACACAGAGTCACACAGGAGATGCAGATACGAGAAATGTGATAAGTTGGTGTGCAAGGAACCATCTGCTGAGCTACACACACACACACACACACACACACACACACTGCCACTCTTCAGCTCCGCGAGGCATGAACATGACAAGATCCTGTATCACCAGCTTTGCCGGAGTCCAAACTAGGTTATCTTAAGATTTAATGATATGCGTCAGACCTAATTACCATCTTACATTATATATAGTCATGTTTTTTTCTATTTACATCTCATTCACTTATTGATTTTCCTATTATAATACTCCAATTAATATTACTATTAATGTGCGTTTATACCCATTTTTTTTTCAATAATACATGTTTTCATTCTTACAATTCATTCACTGACTACCTTTTTTATTTATGTATCAAATTTTATTCATGTCAAGTAATTCACTCTGTTACAATTCATCTCATTCACGAACTCATTCATTCCACATATGTTTACTTAACCTAACCCATGAATATAATAATAATAATTCCACTACTTTTACCAACTCATCCACCTCAATTCAAGCTAACCAAACTTATGTCTTCAGCGAACCAGCAGCAGCACCACGGCATCATATCACTACAGAGCAACACAACACACTCGGTTATATATTAAGCCTTACTCATATCAACTAATTCAGTCTGTTACAATTCATCTCAGTTACCAATCCATTCATTCCGCGTTAATTTACTTTACCTAACCCATACATATAATAATTCCACAACTTCTACCTACTCATTCACCTCAATTCAACATAACAAGTCTAATATTTTCTGTACACGAGCAGAACCGAGACGACATCGCCCGTATTCAAGAAACGCTGAGCTCTCTCTTACCACCACCACTACTTTCCAAAGACTTGAGTTGAAGATAGCCATGTTTATAACGATATTTTAATGATTTCAGTGATGGGCTGACGAGATTTCAGTGTTAATTTAAGGAGAAATATAAACCCGGCTAATCATCTCTGAGGTCTTGGCAAACTAGATAGTGGAGGGAGAGCAAAGTGATTCAGAATACAACCTCCATATCACTACACACCAACACAACACACACACAGACAGACACACAGTGAGGTCCTTAGCAGTACTCAAGGTGTGTTGCAGTACTTCCCATCACACATGTAAACAAACAGAAGCGAACAGTGGCCGTGGTGAAGCCTTGGACAGTGGTGCATTCATCTCTCTCTCTCTCTCTCTCTCTCTCTCTCTCTCTCTCTCTCTCTCTCTCTCTCTCTCTCTCTCTTTTATCCATTATGTAACCTCACACACGCACACACACACACACACACACACACACACAGACACACACAGACACACACACTCGCAAGTAAGCAATGTGCGTTGTTCTTATCGATCTCGTGTGTGTGTGTGTGTGTGTGTGTGTGTGTGTGTGTGTGAGTAGTATTTCCAACACGTACTAAAGTTACATACACACAGACATACAGACAAACCTCGTATTGGGCAACAAGTCAGGTGCTGCTGGTGTTGTATCTTTGTTTGTGTTCCTTTGTGTGTACTGTGAGATGTGGCGATAACGAGTCTATTTTCTCTTGTCAGTGTTAAAAGGACAAAGGTTATCTCTCTCTCTCTCTCTACTTTTGCTCTTGGGACAATTATATCTCTATTCTTTTTAGCTACAGACAAAGTTATCTTTTTTTTTTCCTAGTTTTATTTTTAAGTGTTGTCCAGTATATATATTTTTTTTCAACTTTGAACGTGACTTTTTATTTATTTTTTCTCAGTTTGGAGTTATGTAATTACTTTTTATCGTATTTTTCTTCGTCTGTTATGAGAGGAGTTTTACTTGTTTTTTTTTAACGTCTGAGACAATATTTATTCTTTTTATCGTTGTTTTTATTTACTTCCTTGTATCTTTATTCCTGCTGAAGCTAATGACAAACCAAATACAACACTACGTATTCCATTTCACCATTACGATCTATTTACACTTCACCAATTACAATAAAATTACTGAGAATCGGCAACCCCTTCATTACTGGGACGCATTTCCATGTTTACTCTGCTTATCATTCCTCTATTTTTATACAGCTTTAGAAACTCATGTGAGGGATTAAAATAGTACAGACTCAGGCCATTAATCTTCTCGCCTCCCTAGAGTCTTCCTAATGCCAATAAAATAGTCTTGTCATATCTAAAACTCGTAATAAAAAATGTATCCCAGTATTAAAGGGGTTAAAGCAACATTTCAACAACACACAGTCACAAATTCAACAAAAACCACAACAATAATCTTTAAATTCCACCATTTAACAACACAACAATCAATCAATCAATCAACTCCTGTGGCACCCTGAGGGGTGCATAGGGCCTCAATGAATTCACGCCACCACCATCTATCCTGTGCCAACTCCTCCAAATCCTCCCAACACTTCACCAACACGGTTCCTCTCCACTCACTTTACTGAACTGACGACACAAAACATCATGGTATATGAACTATCTTTTGCCATTAATAACAACTTGATACAACCTCTAATAAAAAAGTGCATTGGGCGTTGCAAGAAACTTAGCCCAAAAATGCCCCCTTATTTACCCCCCCAATACCGCCCACCACAGCTACCTCCACCACACACACGCACGCAAATCACTCCAAACACGCCACAGTACTCATAAAAAGCCTTAAATGTGACTATTGATCCCAAATAAACAGTCCAGAAGCAAAGACAATATCCTGCTGGTGAGGGCGCCCCGGTGGGGTACGGCCCCCTCCCCTCCTCTCTCCCTCCCACCTTCATTACGCTTAAACTTGACCGCGAAAACTATGTCTGAGTGGCTCATATGAAAGATTAGTACTGTGGCAGCAGACTGTGGTAAGATGAGACTGTAATAATTGAGAGATGTTGCTTAAAATGACCGATGAAGTGAGAATCCAAGGTGGCGCCGCGGGTGGGGGTGGTGACTCACCGGACGATTTTCAGATAAGGAAAAATATATCTTGTTTTTTTCATGTTTTTCACTACAAGTTCCATCTTTCAAGATTTGATTCACTGAGATATATTCAACAAATCTGTGGTAGCTTTTTTGTTTTTCATTTAGGCTTTATAATTTTTTTGGGGGGTGAATTCTTTTGATTGTCAACTTCCCTTCAAACATCCTACCTCTAAGAAAACCAAGGTCTGCGAGGCCAAAAAGGGTATGCAAGGCATATTTGGTACTCTTAGACCATTCAGTATTGGGACACATTTTCATATTTGTTCTGCATATCATTTGTTGATTTTATACAACTTCAGATACTAACGTGGGATTAAAATAGTGCAGACTCTGGCCATTGATCTTTTGACCTCCATAGTCTCTCCTAATGTCAATAGAATCGTCTTTTTCTTCATAAGTCCTTTTGGTACATAACACTACTAAATTCCTCTTTCTTCTAATATAGCCGCCTTTCCTTCATCGTGATTCTATTCTTTTCCTGTAGCATGGTCTTCGTTGGTCCATTGGTATGACAACTGACACTCATAGTTTTTTTTTTCTTTCCCTCATCGTGTCTTCTTTGATGTGACAGATTTTTCTTTCATCCAGCTTGACCACTTGTCATTATTCGCGAGTCCTTTGATATCCTGACAGCATTCATACAAAGTTCATAAATGATGTATTTTCTTTTTTCTCTTTCTTTCTCCCTCTCTATCCTGACGACCTTTTTTTCTCGTGTTCTAGCAAACCTGACAAGTGACTTTCTCCTTTCCTCATATTTTACCTTTTTTTTTTACATAACAAGTTCTCTAAAGTGTTGATAGTCTTCATGCAAACCTGACAAATCATAAAATCTTTTCCTCAGTCTTGATCGCTTTTCCCTCTTGGTAAATCCTCTAATATCCTGACGGTATCCTTACAAACATGACGTAATAGCATCAGAAGATAAAAGAAACTGCAAGAAGCCATTAACCTTCCACGTTTTTTTCTCTTTTTTTTATTTTAACAATCTGAGCTTTTTATGGGAATTTCTGGGCTAAAGAAGACCACCTGATGGAACTCTGGAACTCCCTAACTGCTTCTGTATTTCCAACTTCCTATGACTTGAACATTAAATAGTATCCCTATTATTTGGCTGACTTCCTCGGACCTGTATGGGGGCTGGCAAATTGGTGAACCTTTTTATTGTCTTATGTTGCCCTTGGCCAGCTTCCCTCTCTTACATGAAGAAATCCTTACTTATTTCCACCTGTCCTCATCCATGAATTCTCTTTTCCAGTATATTCTCTGCATTTCTTTGATCATAATTGCTCTGATGGCCTGACCGCCTCCTAACAGACCCGGTGGCTGGCTAAAGAGATCAAAGGGTTAAGACTGAGCGTCGCTAAACACAGTGAACGTGAGTGGTAATTGATACATGATTGCTACTAATACTCCAGTGCCTCCAGGTCATTCCCATGCCATGCTACCTAATCGATGCTCATTCTACATGATAAATGAATAAATAAGTGCAAATGAATGCTTGATGACCTAACCTAACCTAGCCAAAAGAAAATGGAGAAATGCTTGATGATTAATTGATTTGTTTATTCATTTTTGGAGTGGGTGGATGGGTGGCTTTGACCTCTCTCTCTCTCTCTCTCTCTCTCTCTCTCTCTCTCTCTCTCTCTCTCTCTCTCTCTCTCTCTGGAATTCCTTAATATTTGTCTATCTCGTTCAATATATTTCTTTTTTTTTTCCCTCTGAACCTTTTCCGTCACCAGATCCAATTCGTTTTCCGTTTCCCCTCTTCTCCCTCTTCTAGTTTCCCTTTGTCTTTGTATCCCTCTCTCCCTCCCTTTATTCTTCGTTTTTTTCTTCCTCTTTCCTTTTTTTGCTTATTTACCTCTTAATCTTCCTGTCTTCATTCCTTTCATCTTACATTATTTTTTCTAATTTTCTTTGTTACATGTGACCTTTTATTCTGTGTTGTTCCATTTATTTATTATCTTCCCTCACCTCCTTTTAATCCTTATTCTTTTATCCATTTTTCTATTATCCTAGTGTTTTATATCTTGTCATTCTTTACTCATTATTCTTTTTTTATTTCTTTTTACTCTTCCCTTCCTCACCCCTTCTTCTTTTGTTTACTTCTTAATTATCCTTCTTTGACCCTCTTCCCGTTCTTTCATCACTTATCTAACATTTTCTTGTGGTTTTATTCTTGCTATTATCTCTTCATTCTTTCGTTTCTCTTTCGTTTCTTTTCAGCATGTTCCTTGATTCCTTCGTCTTCTTTTTCAGTTTATCTATCTTGTTTCTCTTCCTCCATCTATGCTTTTCTCCAATCGTTCTTTCACTTCCTTTCCTTTCGTTCTTTCCTACATCTTTTTCCGTTCTTTCATCTCTTTCCTTACATTTCCCTGTGGTTTTATATTCTAGCTATTATCTCTTCATTCTTTCGTTCTTTCATTTTTTTTCATCGATATCTCTAATTCCTTCATCCTCCTTCTTTATCTTGCAGTCTCTCCCCCTTCCTCAGTTTATCCCTCTTGCTTCTCTTCCATCTTCATCTATGTTTTTTTTTCTTTTTTTTTTGGGGGGGGGGAAAGGGAGTGTGTGTTTTTCTAGCGTTCTCTTGCCCTTTCATTTCCTTCTCTTTCGTTCTTTCCTTCATCTCTTTCTGTTCCTTCACCTCTTTCCTTAAATTTTCCTCTGGTTTTATATCCTTCATTATCTCTTTATTCCTTCGTTTTTCTTTCATTTTCTTTTCGTCGTGTTCAATTCCTTCATCTTTCTTCTCCATCTTGCAGTCTCTCCCCTCTTCTTCAGTTTATCCCTTTTGCTTCTCTTCCTTCCATTTCTTTTTAACATTTTTGTGTTCCTTTCCTATCGTTCTTTTCCCCTTTCATTTCCTTCTACTTCGTTCACTCCTTCGTCTCTTCCCCTCTTATTTTTCCCTACCGTCCCCTCCCTGTCCAATCCCTAATCTTCTAACTCCAAGGGCGAAGACCCTGAAAATTTTATTCCCAACCCCGACTGTCGTTATTCTTATATTCAATGATTGATTAATAACATCCTGGCTGGATTTCCTGGTGTTCTTGTTCATTGCTCTATTTTTTCATATCTTTCAATTTCTTGTGTTTTATTTCTGTTTTCGTTTTGTGTTCTTGTATTTATCAAAACATATTTAGTAATGTTTCTTTTTTTTCCAAATAAGATGTGATGTATTCTTTTATGTGCTGTTTTCCCCCAAATTTTATGAGATATAGTTTTCTTTTTCATTGATAGTGCATTTCCCAAAGATTTTACCAAGTCCACTCTATTCTTTTCAGCTATACGTTACACACTTCCCAATTATACTTATCAGTTATCTCTCAATTGACACATATTTTCCGTTTATTACTTCCCGGATTCTCGTTTTTATTCTTTTTCCTTCTTTTTCGCAGTTTGACGTACATTTTTGGATGTGTATGCACCTTGCTGTGGCTGCTCGGCTTCTGATTGGCTGGCTGGCTGGCTGTGTGATTTGAGTGCTTGCATTGTTGGCTAAATGGCTAGTGACTGTTTGTTCTTTTGTGTGTGCTGGTTGACTGTCCTCCTTTGTCCTCTCTCTCTCTCTCTCTCTCTCTCTCTCTCTCTCTCTCTCTCTCTCTCTCTCTCTCTCTCTCTCTCTCTCTCTCTCTCTCCTACTTCAAGTTCGAATTACGGTTTCTATTACCTGTCCTCTATCTTTTCCCTTCTTTTCACAATGTATCATCCTTTATTTTCCTCTCCCTCCTTTAAACAATATATTATCTTGATCTATTTCATTCCTCTTTTCATAATCTATCATCATCATCATCATTTCCTTCTCCCTTATCATTTATTTTCTTCTTTCTTCCCTTCTTCCTACAGTGAGTTATTTTGATGCACGCCGACAGTGACACTCAAGCACTCCCATCACTGGCGGGCGAAAATTTTACAATGTCCGAGAAAAATAAAGAGAAAAATAAATAAAATACTTTCAAAGGGTGTCTGGCGCGTCCCACATTCACTCCACTCGGACAGAAACACGCACGAAGAAGAATTCCTGATAAAAAAAAAAAAAAGAAAGAAACTGCGGTAGGGAGAAAAGATTGAGTTAAGAAAAATGATAAGAACAGATAACAGACTTGAAGACCCTCACCCGGCTATGTTGCTCCCGTCCCCCGTCCCCTCCACCTCACCCCCCAACACACCACACGTACATTTCTGAACCCGCTAACCCGAGGCGTGTATAAATTCCCGGTAAAAATCTTTTCACCTCAATTTCAGCCTCGCGCGAGTAAATTCCCGAACTCACTGGCCCGGAGCGAGGGAATTCCAAACTTTGTATTTTTCACTTTGATTTGAAAGCTTACATGCATACACACACACACACACACACACACACACACACACACACACTACATATACACCTCAGTATCCATAAACGTGTCAGTGCTTTAACTCGAGTCCCTTAACCCCTTCACTACTGGGACACATTTTTATCACGAGGATTAGGGGTGACTGGACGATTTTGTTGACATTGGGAAGGGTCTATGGAGGTCACAAGATTAATGGCCTGAGTCTGTACAATTTTAATGCCCACATGACTTTGTGAAGCTGTATAAAATAGACAAATAAAAAGCTGAATGAATAAGAAAATGCCTCCCAGTACTGAAGGGGTTAAACAGGTTCTAGTTTTAATGATTCTGGTGATAGTTTACTCTGGTTTTTCCCATCACCAGCAGCAAAAAACACTCACAAAAATCAAACTATCAATCTCTTGTACGTGAGAATACATACTAATAAAATAAAAGGGTCAAAATTGCGGAATGTAGTCAATCACGTGTACACTCTTATGGTCTCACTCTATAGAAAATAGGTAAAAAAATAGATATCTGGAAAAAAAAAATAAAAGTAAAGTTATGTCTTACCTGTCAGGCTTGTCGAGGGCTGTGGGGTGGTGCAGGATGGTCTGCATGCCACTCATGGTGACAACGCTCTTGCTGCCCAACTCCTTCTCTGTAAAATGGAAAAAAATACCCACGTCAGTTTGTGCACAGCTGATCAACTCATTCCACCACTCACTCACACACACACACAGTTGTCGCAAACACACAACTCACACGCACGATAATGCACACCCGCATACATACTCAAATGATGTAACATATGCTCACACACACTCAAACACGAAATCGAAGTCACTGCACGCACACAGCACACACACACACACACACACACACACACACACACACACACACACACACACACACACACATACACACACACACACACACACACACACACAGGCATGCAAACACCGCACTCCCCCCCCCCCACTAATACACAAAGAATGAAACACGCATTTAAACTCACCACAAGCACATACTCTTACTCATACACAGTGAACCAAACATCAATACACTCAACCGCACAGTACATTTTTCTTCATACACCCTCCAGTATACATGTATCCACACACACACACACACACACACACACACACACACACACACACACACACACACACACACACACACACACACACAGACATTTAAAGCGGTGTTTTCGGATCCAGTGTAATCATGCACGACTGCAATTCAGATCATAATTGTTGATGAGTGTGATTTC
>JAHFWG010000079.1:93650-95499 GCA_020233015.1 Callinectes sapidus | reverse complement strand
ATATATATATATATATATTTATTTATTTATTTATTTATTTATTTATTTATTTATTTATTTATTTATTTATTTATTTATTTATCTATCAATTTAATCATTTATTTATATATGTATACATGTATACATGTACATATAAAGAACATGCTATGAAGGCGTAAGTGTCACTTTACATAGCATCACTGAATGGGAAGGAAATGAAAGTCTTTTCTTTGATAAAACTCTCGGTGAATAAGCCAAAAAGATTTATCGTTGCATATCGTCCCCTTTGACATTTGTGATATTTCTTCGAATGTATTACTATATTTCACAAAACAAAATGTAATTTTTTGCAAATTTTAACATATTTATTGATAAAAATTTCTGGCACTTCATAATTTGCAGGGACACATCATCCATTTATCTCAATAAAAGTACGAAAAACTATACCAACAACTAAACAGATACGTAAAAAAAGAAAAGAAAAAGGAAAAGAGATTATAATAAATCAAAAGATACAGAGACGTGGTATTATTCTCACCCAAACCATGAAAACATAAGAGTGAACGTCTTCACATAAATACGTCAAGAGACGAAGAAATATCGGCGTCATAAAACGAAGAAGAAAGACTAATAACGCAAGAAACTGTTTCCATTAAGACCTAAGACCGCAGGCCGGGACGTGAGGCGCAAGGATGATATAATGGCGTTTACGAAGAAGGAAGGAAGGAAAGGCAGCGGGAGGCTGGAAGGAAAGGAGCGAGAGGAGGGAAGGAAGGAGGAGAAGAGGCAAAGTAAAAGAGGGTCTTGAATGGAAAGAGTAAAAAGTGTGGAAGAAAATATGGAAAGGAAGGGAGCAAAATAAGAACAAAAGCCAGCGCCAAAAACCATGACAGCTTGGAAAAGTGTGGGGAGAAAACAAACTTCAATTTTGACAGGAAGGCAGCTTACCGCCAGGACACAAAAATGACGTTCAGCCTGCATTATTATTAGCGACAGTGTGGACGTCGCTTCGGTGACGGCTGCGTTGAATAACACTAAAAGCATACTTTGTGTTAATGGGGGTGGTAGTGATGACGATGGTGGTAGTGGGGGTGGTGGTGATGGTGATGGTGGTAGTAATGGTGGTAGTGGTCGTAATAATGGTGGCGATGGTGATAGTGGGGATGGTGATGGTGGTAATAATGGTGATAGTGGTCGTACTCGTAATAATGGTGGCGATGGTGACAGCGGAGATGATGTTAGTAAAATATTCATGGTAATATCTACAAATGATAAAAGTAGTGTTAATAGTAGTAGTAGTAGTAGTAGTAGTAGTAGTAGTAGTAGTAGTAGTAGTAGTAGTAGTAGTAGTAGTAGTAGTAGTAGTAGTAGTAGTAGTAGTAGTACGAGCAGCAATAGTAGTAGTAATAGAAATACCAGCAGTGATGCAAACAAAATATGGATATAAAACACAGGTGGAATAGTTTTCTTGAGTCACTGTTACCATGCATGCTATCATAAAAACAACAATAAAAACCAACGGAGGAAGAAAAAGAAAAAAAGAAAAAAACGAGTGATTCTTGCTTAACATAAATTCATAAACAATAAAACTCAATTTACCAAACGTCCATTTTCATTATTTCAGTAAACAAAAAAGAATGAGAGGTAGTTGTTATGTGTGTTCGTCCCTTGCTCTTCCAACCTACCGTCGCACACATCCACGAACACACAGTGGCGCGGTGCAGGGAAAAGGTATGCGTAACTTTAAAGTGTGGACGAACCCATGCCGCCTTTCAGAGCCAAAACGGGTAGTGTAAACAAGTTCCTCCACGCCCCCCTTTGCACTATTCGTCTGTGTGTGGGTGGGTGGATGGGTTGGTAGGTCTCTCTC
>JAHFWG010000079.1:76150-91150 GCA_020233015.1 Callinectes sapidus | reverse complement strand
ACAAATCTACTCTTTTTGTAATATTCTTTTATGAAATTCTTAAGACAAAATTCAATTAATGAAGATTTTCACATATTTACTGATGTTGTTTACGTTTATATCCTAATAATAAAGTCCATAGAATTTTATGACGAGTAAAGGGCTTCATCATCATTTTCTTTTCTTTACCCGCCAGGCAGTACAGCCTTCCATTAATATAAGCAACGTTATACGAGGAAAAAGTCTTGCGCGCACTCTTCCACTCACTGGTTATCAAGGCCTTGTTTTATTACGTGCAGAGTTTTCTAGTTGTTAATTGGAAGGATTTCTCATTTCCCTTATCAAACATCACAAGTACAGTTAACACAGGTAACAAGAAAGATAAAAATAAAAATGTATTTCAAAGGCATTTACTATTATAACTGATTTTATGGAGCTAATGCACTGAAACTATTCAGCAGAAGTATGCAAAATTCAGAAAATGAACGAGGTTATGAAACAAAGCCACGTTTTCTCCTTCTTAATCAGAGGAAAAATTTTGAAAATCGCAAGAGTAAAATCAAGGTTTCAAGCGACCTTTCTTAATTAAGAAGTGCCTGAGCCGTAGGAGGGAAAACGGGGAAAAATAGCAAGAGGAAGGAAGCAGTCAGCGTGGAGAGGCCATGTTCGGTGCCGGCACACATTTGAGGCAGCGGCGAGGAGCGGGAGAACAAAAGAAAGAAAGAGAATAGGAATAAGAGTAGACGGATAAGCAAGTAGCAGAAACGGAAAGGAGGAAAGAACTCGGAGGAAGTTAGGGAGGACAAAAGAAAAAGGATGTGAAGAACGAACAGGAAGACAGAGAGAAAAAGAAAAAAAAGAAAATGTAAGAACGTGAGAGAATATAAATATGACGGAAACAAGCAAAAGAACATAAATGGAAAGATAAAGATGAGGCGGGGGAGAAGGAAACTGGAAGATGATGAGGAGGAGGAAGGAAACAAGGAAAAGATGGTAAAGTAGAAGAACGAATAGTGTAAAGATTATACCGTAGGAGAAAGAATTATAACATAAGAAGCAGAAAGAGGGAGCGGAAAGTGAAAACAGAAGAAGCAAAAGAAGCAGAAGATGAAGAAATAATAATAAGAGAAGAAGAAGGAAGGAGGAAAACGCTGAATATAATTAAGAACAAAGACACAAGAAGGCAATGTTTACTGTAGTGCTTTGTGTGTTAGTGCATGTGATGGGCAAGGAACGCTTAACCCTATGCTATGAACAATGAAACGCTTGTGATTACGGATTACGTAAATGAAAAGGCTTATCATGTGTGTGCCTCTGCTGATGGAAAAATGCATTGAAGTGTTAATCGACAGTCTAACCTTGGCGATAACGTTAAAACAAACCGTAACACGCCGGCAGTGCAAGTGGATGTAGCGTTCCCTGTACCGGTTAGTAATGAACACTCCCATTACCGCAGAACAGTGGTGAAAGGAGAATGCCAGTTTGAATATTCCTTTCTGTTTTATTTCTCTATAAAATTTGTAATTCAGGATTATGTTGAACCATTAATTTCACAACAGACTTGAAAAGAAATGTGTCACACTTGTACATGCATTCCCGTTTGTCTTTTAAATGTTGCTATAAATCCACAGCTCCAAATTCAAATACATTCACCGCCCTGTCTCACCCCACCCACCTCCCATTTGGCCCACCCGCCCCATCCCGCCCCATCCCGCCCTGCTCCGTCCTGCACTACACTACCAGTACAACCCACAACGACCAGTGAAGCACAGCCTACCCGCCCTCACCCTGTGTGCGGGTTCCTTGACCCTCTTACTTTGAAGATGACATTGTTATTATTTTGAAGCTTAATGAGAAAAAATCTCTCTCTCTCTCTCTCTCTCTCTCTCTCTCTCTCTCTCTCTCTCTCTCTCTCTCTCTCTCTCTCTCTCTCTCTTGTCTCGATCTATTATATATACTATATATATATCTATATATTTATCTATAATATATATCTCTATATATATATATATAATATTTATATATGAATTTTGTGCTATTTTCTGAAGAGAGACATGAAAAAGTCGTTCATGCGTCACAACACCATGCCTACAAACCTTTTAGTCTTATCTCTCCACTTCCTGTGTACGGAAGGCATCATACGTTGGTCGGAAATGAACAGAAGGGGAGATTTGTGATATCCTAAAGTCGTATAGCAAGAGGGTGAAATATTCTTTGGTGATCTTCCCATGTTGAGAAAAAGAAATGACGATCATGAAGAGAAAACGTACGAGAGTGAAGACGCTGGCATAAGACGTGGAAGATGCATAAATTGGTGAGATTGAGGACTCCACCGACGAGATGGAAAGAGCTGTGAGAAAAGACGACCGCCAGTCTGCCCAAACTGATAACTTGTCTGACAATGCCTCCACCTATTCAATCTGTTACTTCAATCAGGAAAAATATGAACAGGAAATTACAAGTAAAATACATAAAAGCTGTGCATGCATCACTTAAGCGACAAAATATTCATCAGTTGATTTTACTAAATTTTCTCTTTCAGCTTCTTAATTTCTCTTTCAGTCTGCCTCTCACAACCATCAATCATAACAGACAGCAGAATTTTAGTGCATACAGCAAACACAGTGATGTGAATGTTTCAAAAGGATGTTTTACATGTCACACATCTGTTGGTAACTGTGCACACTGTTTCATACATAACAAGGTGCAACATTTGGCCTTTTTTTATCTATCTATTTTTTCACTCATTCATTGTTTATTTTTTTGCTATTCGCCTATTATGAATGAATCCTGAATACAAACTGCATTAAGAGATTTTCCATTAATACATGAAATCCCAAATCTTGTCATTAATTATCATCATCAACTAAAGCCATTATTAGTTATTATCATCACTATTATTATTATCATTATCATTATTATCATTATCATCATTATCATTATCATTTTTGGCCGAGTCAGTCTTCAAAGAAAGTATAGCACGTTAGGTAAATAAGGATCAACACATATTCTCCTTAATTTGCAAGTTCAGTAAGACTTCCGTTCCGAAAATTCATTTATTTAGACGCGAACTAGTAATATATGAAATACAATTTTGACCTAAATCAACAACAAGAAAGAAAAAAGTTTTCTGAATTGCGAATCTATAAAGGAGAGAGAGAATTTTTTTGTCCGAAACTTCTTACGAAGAAAGGCCACATGATTTATTTCATCACAATATATTTGCTTTCCATAAACAATGATAAACTGTAGCAAATCCCCCCAGGAAATAATACTAAATGTAGTTCTTAAGATACATCTTATGAAATCAAACACGAAAAATATTTCAATACACACAAAACCCTCCTCCCAAACACACTCAGACTGCTTCGATGGTTTTCCTCCTTCTGTTATCTTGTGATCCAACACCCTTAAGGTGGAAAAGAACAAAAACTCTATCAGGCACTCCCCAAGTGGCACAATCGATCAGGGCCTCAACACCAGCAAGAGTACACCTCTACAACTGCCATCATCGGACTTCCTACATAAGCACTACAAGTAGCCCAGATGTCATTTGCCCCCCATATTCTCACACACCTACAATATATGGCAAGAGAAGGTATTAGTAGGAATTTTTTTTTTTAATTTGCATCATGAGATCAATTTAGATAACAATTTGTTTATAAATGAGTACGATTCACAATTCCAAGCCATCCTCTGCGGTCTGTACATGCATGCCATCAAACGCTCTGAGGAAAGGACTGTCTCTGCTCTTGCCTGCACTATTTCCTGAATTCTGCCTCCCAACTCGTTCCTTGCATGGCAAAGAGGCTCACAACAATCGCTTTCCACACTCGAAAGAGAGGAATGAAGAATACAAAAAAATCTTCTTCCCTTCCTCACTATGAAAAAAGAAACAAGAAAATAAGGAAAAATTAAGGAAAAAAATTTGCCATGTTTTTTGCCAGATTAGTGCAGCTTTCCACCTGTATTATCAAAAGATTATATTTTTCCCGAGTGAATACTGCTAAACAATGGCAAGACCACGATTATTTCTCTTATTACGGAGTGGAAATTTTAGATCTTTTTCATATATATATTTTTTTAGATCTAACAGCGCTCTCTCTCTCTCTCTCTCTCTCTCTCTCTCTCTCTCTCTCTCTCTCTCTCTCTCTCTCTCTCTCTCTCTCTCTCTCTCTCTCTCTCTCTCTCTCTCTCTCTCTCTCTCCCAAAATAATCACGTAAAGTTTTTGCTTCGATGTGAACAAAGCTAAAGGAAAAAACTGGTCTGTTGAAAAGAATAACACACCTATACTTTTACAGTAATATTTTTCTTCCTTTACCTGGCAAAGAAAACCTTGTAAATAAGACACCATGAGCGTTCTTCTTTTCCGAATACCTAATGAATTCCCAGACCCAGCACATCCAAGTGAAGAGAATCTTAGCTTCCTTTTTATTGTCATTCATAATAATAATAACGCAATATATTCAACATTGTGATATTCCTCAGGATAAATTGGCTGCTGACATCGGAGAGACAGTCACCGGGAACATTTAGCTCAGAACGTATACAGACATTTGTTCAATTAACGTGATGTGTTCCTAGAATTGAAGAGGGCATAGGTGACGCTGCATAATACTAAGTGAAAAGTAAATATATGGACAAATAGATAGATAGATAGATAGATAGATAAATAAATAGATAGATAGATAAGTGGATAAATAAATAGATATAATGGTAGATAGATAAATAGATGAATAGATAGATAAACAGATGGACACACAGGTAGAAATTGACAGATGGATAAATAGATAGATAAACAGATGCATAGATAGATATATAAGTAGGTGGGTAGGTAGATAGGTAAGTAGGGAAGATAATCAAATAAGTATAGATACACAGAGACAATATAAAAGTAGATACTCCAGTATATTTGCACACCGCTGTCTCCCCCCTTCGCTGATGACAGGAAACAATAGTGATGTTATGTGATGCCAGCGATGTAGAGTGAGTGGTGGTGTGGTGTGGAATTACAGGTGGCGGTGGTGGTGAGATATAAGTGGTGGTGCAGGATGATGTGTGGTGGTGGGGCGGTGATGGGTGGCCCTCGTGGGGTGATGGGTGCTGATGGGAGGGATGACTGATGACGGTGATGGGCAGCAATGGACCACCGCTTGGAGTCCAGTCTTCGATTTTCCATATCCTTCACTCACACTCTTACTTCCTCCATATCACAGAAAATGGTTTCGCTCCCTCAAGAATCCGCACGGGCCCACACACACACACACACACACACACACACACACACACACACGGTATTAGGACACAGCACACCACCGCCAGCCGCCACAACCATCCAGCACAAACATGTTTTCGAGAACTCTCACGAAGATGTGATTCCATGAGGCGAATACACACGACTATTTCTAGCCACATACCTTTACTTGAACATCAACACTACATGTACACCATTTGTAATGAATAAAACTAAAGTAAAGGAGAAAAATGGCCGTATCCGAAAGTCTTTCTACATGAAAATTAAGAATAAGCAAAATTTATATACCACGTGACACTAAGGAAAGAAGTAGCAGAGGTGAAGGAACGAATCTAACTTAAATATTTATATTTTGGAAACTCTTATACGATAATTCCCAAAACGATGTACCCAAGGCGGCACTGAAAGAAAAATAAATAACCGAAGTTGAAGGTACGGTTCTAGCGGCGAGAGAGGCAAGTTACGTATGAAAAATATCATGAAATAAAAAAAAAAGTAAAAGAATCTAACGGAAAACGCTTTGATGTTTGGCACGGCAATATACTGACCATGATTGTTCTCTACACACATGGTGCCATCACATCACGAATGAAGCAGAAAGCCATCTACTGAAAATGAAACCCAAGTGTTTGCATGAACCATCTGCAATGCAATATTGACTGGTGAACGTATCACCAAAAAAGTCAGCAGGGAAACGTTACGTTGCTGCAGCATTCAATATAGAGACGAAGGAAATATAACATTCAAAGATACAGAACAATTTCAACATGTTTTTTTTTCTACTTCAGGTAATATTGATGCAGAGATTGGAATCTTTCACCGGCTGCCGGGCACCATTGGTGTTGATGGGAGGAGTAAGCGAGGGTAAAAGTGGGTTTGTGCAAGATAGCCATATTGAAAGGCAGATTCGTGGGCTTCATTAAAATAATTGGGGCGCTTTAATGAGGATGAAGTGGAAAAATAGTAGGAATCTTTCCAGGAAAATATGTTGCTTGATGGAAGCATATATTGTGGGTGTAAGTAGTGCATTCCGAAATCCTCGACCAACTTAAAAAAAGCTTGCAGCCTTCGTTATCATGCTTGAAAAGATACATTGAAAGGAAAAAAGGGCCGCAGTGAAAAGCATTAATGAAAGAGCATGACATAAATAATATAAACACGTAATGACTAAGACAAAAATACTAAGATTGAGAATTGTGGGTGAAACACGCGAAAAAAAATACTAAATGTGTCAAGTACTGAACGATTCTCTACACTACAGTCAGCATTATACAGCTGGGAGGAGAACCTGGATTCAATATACATGAGCTTTCTTAAAAAGGTAAAAAGAAAATTCTTGATTTTGGTAACACAAAGTAATTGGACGTGAGACTGTCAGGGGAACCGGATGGATGCGGCTAGCTAGATGCTGAGCAAAGTGAAGAATTGTTATTAAATTCTTTGAAGGATGAAAGGCAGGACATTAAATATAAGAGCAACGAGTACCTGTACTGCTGCGGTAACTACAATCTTAAATCTCCTGAACTAAGAGGCTGATCGTAGCAAATTCCACACCATATGATAGTACAACTCTTTCAACTGTATGTCATAAATGTTACATCACTTGGAATCAAAAGCCAACCTCCTGAAAATAAGTATCTCACATATGACTTTTCAATAACTCCTCAAGAAATTTCACTATACTCGTAACATCTTTTGTGTCATATCCTTTATATGTACATGCCATTACGTACAGAACTCAATATTTTTCTCTCCAAAAATCTTAAGTTACGTGTGTGTGTGTGTGTGTGTGTGTGTGTGTGTGTGTGTGTGTGTAATGGAAAGATAACATAGGGAAAAGGCCCTTCAATATCAACCGCATAATCACATGAGTACGAAGCCTCATCTGCCCAGAGTCTCTTGTGCGAGCACCGAGGAACAATGGGATGGGTAAGAGAAAGAGAAAGACTGACACGACCATCTCTGTGACCGATATGACACAACTATTCACTCACTCTTCATTGAGTCTTTGAATTTTTCCGTCTTTGAGAGAGGACATAAAAGTGTGCAAAATGATGGAGGAGAAAAGAACGACGGAGACAGGGCAACGAGCAGGAGGAGGAGGAGGAGAAGGACAAGGAGGAGGAGGAGGAATTGAACGACGCCTGCAGCAAGGACATGAACAACGAGTAAGACTGCAGCAACAACAATAACCATAACGACAATTAAAAGTACAACCACGGCAGCACACACCACTGCGATCAGGACAGCAAAAACAGAGGACGACAACATACAAGGAATGATGAAAAGGGTAAAACTTGTAAAGGAAATAAAAATATGATGACAATTAGTTAATGTTCAAGAAGGTTTCCGGTATCTAATGGAGGTATATTAATTTACAACTTTGAGTAAAGTACGCGTGGTGAACAAACAGAGACAGACAAAATAAGGGGGAAATTCAAATTTGTATTATATTACTTTTTATATATCTTTATATATATCGCTATACTGCAAGTATAGCGTCGTCTGAAGAAAAGCTTACTTCCACCACAGGCTTCGAAGTATTGAGCAAGAGTAAAAATTATCAACTAAATTCAATGGCTGGGTGTAACAAGAGCGCCGGCAACGATCCTAATGGTGATGCTTCGATGGGTCGTTACAATACACACACAAACAGACGTCCTCTCTGATACCTGTCCTACATACCAACCAACATGAAAAGGGTGCAGACATTCGACAGTAACGAGATGCCAAAGCTCAGGTATAAACAATAGGTAAGATATCTGTGATTCTCTCGTTTGTTGCTTCTTTGAACTCGCTGTCTCCTGCACCTCACAACCCGGAAGAGCTTTATCAGTTACGTAAATTATACGATAGTAACAACAAAAAAATGAATGGATAAAAAGAAATCACTATTTGTATTCTCGTCATGGCTTTGGTAGAATATTTGCAATAGTTTTCAGACGGGTCTCCCAATTCAATCCACATTTGCATATTTTACCTACTTGAAATGATAATTACACCTATATATTTATTGCAATTTGTAAATATCGAATCGCATGGCTTAATAATTTATCAGAGAGCAGTACCGCTACCATTACCATTGTTACAGTCCTTATTACAGTTACGAGTATCATTACTGTTCTGTTATTTTAATCATTTTATTATTATATGTAAGTAGTAGTAGTAGTAGTAGTAGTAGTAGTAGTAGTAGTAGTAGTAGTAGTAGTAGTAGTAGTAGTGGTAGTAGTAGTAGTAGTAGTAGTAGTAGTAGTAGTAGTAGTAGTAGTAGTAGTAGTAGTAGTAGTAGTAGCAGCAGCAGCAGCAGCAGCAGAAGCAGCAGCAGCAGCACCAGCAGCAGCATTATCATTATCATTATCGTCCTCATTAATTGAATCATTATCATTATAAACACACACACACACACACACACACACACACACACACACACACACACACACACACACACACACACACACACAGTCAAATCAATACTTTGCCTCCATGTATACGAGTATGTATATATGCAGCAGGAGCGTACACATGGAGAGGGAGAACAATTCACTTCAGAATGGACAATATACAAAATTGGTGTGAGAATGCAAGCAGTGGCGCGGGGCTGGCCGAGACTCATCGATATCGGGTGGAGTCATCAATAGAGAAACTGCCAAAAGTAAATCAATGAATAAATAAAAAGTCCCATTTGTTACTCCCCCTTTTTGACTGGGCAGCCAACGTGCAGATTCACCAGATGTATCGCGCGCGTGCACACACACACACACACACACACACACACACACACACACACACACACACACACACAGACACACACACACACACACACACACACACACACACACACACACACACACACGTAAGCAACTCACCTACATGAATGAGGATAAGAGGACATGAAGGTCATGTTAAGAGGGAGGTGTTGCATTGCGAGAATAAGATTAGAGCTACAAGTCTTTGCTGTAGCTCTGGACTCACCCATCATCTCGTGTTTCTGAAAGTAAGAGAAGCACAAATTAACAAAAAAAAATAAGCTAGTCTATATTATAAACTATTTTAATAAAGACGTATAGAAACTGAAGATTTGCTTTTAGATAGTTAAATATGTCAAGATATTTTATAGCAAAGGGTTATGAATTTTGATGTACATGTAATTACGCATACAAAAAGTCTTTCTGATCAAAAATACTGTAAACTTCCGTGAATGAGCAATTTCATCCCAGTGAGTGAAAAGGAAAATCGAAGAAGGCATTAAAAATATCACTGATCATGAGTTTTAAAGCTGACCAATGATAAGGATTATTCCGAGTAGGAACTGAACGGAAGAAATGTCATGAAAAGATGAAAATGAAGATTAAAAAACGGATGGAATCATAAAGAGGAAAGTGAACAAAATTGAGTAAGAAATAAAACCTTTAACTCACCAACGTGAAGACCGACCTGCGTCAAAGGAAGAGTGTCGCCTTGAAACCCACTTGGATTCGTCCTCAAATATAAGGCAGAAAGGACTAGGTATTTTTGCCTCCTAAAACTCAACACTTGCACATATATAAGTAACCTGAGGAATACCAAGAGCTGCTCATTTAACAAAGTCTTTAAATAATATCAGACAGAGAGACAACCCGCTTGCAGATTCCTTCGCCACTAAACCACACACAGCACTTAACACTTCACTAAGATTCTGTCACGTGGAGTTTTATTTATTCATCTTTTTATTTCTTTTTTTCTTTTTTTGAGCTGCGAGAGAGAATATGTATGCATTTACTTTAAATGATGCTAAGCAAAATTTAAAGCGAAGAGTAATATATTGTATACATGTGTGTGTGTGTGTGTGTGTGTGTGTGTGTGTGTGTGTGTGTGTACATACATATATTTTTCTATTTATTTATCTATTTATGCATGCTATTAATAAATAGATATGCCCTTCGGTTACAATATGTATCACTTGTATTACGCATTTTCTGGATAATGTAAACTTATATTTGGCATCAGGGGTTACTTTTCCTGTGGTGAGTGGAGGCCAACACATCAACCACAGCCTCCGTTAGTGTCCCATGAACTGGCCACTTGGAGAAGGTCCTTCACTACAAGTCCACTCAAGTTGTTAGCCTGACCACTCTGCTGGAACAACATTGCATGGACCATCAACCTGACCCGCATTTGTGATAAAGTGATTCGTCGTATTTCTCATCGGAAAAAGATCCTTCTCTACCTTCCCCCCCTAACACCAATAGGGCCATTGATCACTTGGGTGAAGGTAAGGCGTGGCGTGCACAAAGGAACATTCGTTAAGTGTAAAAGGGAAAGAAAGGTATAGTGACCCCACACCACGTCATATATTGTTTCACGTAAGAGTAGAGAGAAAAGGAAGACTGAATATGGTATATTAAGTAAAAGAAAGAAAAGGAGATAAAAAAAAGGAAGAAAATGGAGAGGACAAATGAAAAAAAAAAAAAAAAAGCTGCCCTCTTTTCTCACCCCCTCCCCTCCATGGAAATTTCATACCACATGTCAAGAACAACGAAATCCTGAAGAAGAAATCACAATGAAAAGAACACGGAGGACATGCAGAAAACAATAACAGCAAAGCCATAAATCTACCAGGGTGAGGGCAGCCTGGACTAAAAGGGGAACAACAGAAATGATATAGAAGAAAAGCCGAGAAAGATGGTCAATAAGTAAGTGTCGACCAAGCTTATTTTGATTCACCAGAAGTAGCATATAAATTGTCTCACAGAATTAATTGTCAAAAGGAGGAAATTTCAGTAAAAAAAAACATGAAAAACTAGATACAGTTTTTCTTATTTGAAAATCATAGCAATTAAAAAGTACCAATTTAGAAAATTAACAAAATCTTTAGGTCTACATAAAAAGAATCTATTTATTTGGCGAAATTTTTAGGCCTATGTGAAAAAAGTGTGACCTCACATGTGTTTAGCATATGTAGAGAAATAATATCTGAAAAGAAGTTACATATAAGCAGAGTGACACTGAGAATCCAGTAGAAAACAGAGAGGCACAGATTGCAGATGTGCTGACCTGAAAGAAGCCGACCCGAGATGGATGGAATGATCTTAAAGTACAAGGAACTTAAAGTGTCATGCAGTCTAAAGGTGAAACGCTTTGTGAGACAAAGGAGGAATAGCATAATGACATACTGATTTATGATTGTATGGTGTTAGAAGATTATTCTAATTACGGAATACTTATGGTAATTAATGTAATGCTGATATCAAGTGTGTTTTTCTCACTGAACATTAATTACACCGATTGAATATTGGCTGCGTTCATGACCTTTATATTGGCTGTGTTCCTGTACAATTGTTGTGTTAATCATTAGACATGAATGTTAAAGATAGGGAAGAAGGGAATATCAAGCTCATACACCAACTCGGTCACAGTAAAAAAGTTAAAGAAAAGAAGTCCAATGCGTAATATATATATATATATATATATATATATATATATATATATATATATATATATATATATATATATATATATATATTTATTTATTTATTTATTTATTTATTTATTTATTTATTTATTGTTCCAATCAACATCTTGGAACATTTATTTCCTCTACAGCAAATTATCATGGACGGTACATCACTTTCTGTTTGAACTGGAACTATTCAACACATCATTTAGTCTACATGCGGATCATACTTTGAAAACGTAACCAGAACAACACAGTAACCAATAGACTCTACTTGTGCTGTTTTAGCTGCCCTGCAAAAATAGCTAATTGTACATATGTTACTCATTCCTTAAGTTAGTGTCATCGTATAACTATATCGTGACGGTGCACGACGCTGAAGTCCATCGTCTGCCTCTAAGAGAGGTTATCATACTTTTTTTATTTTTTAGTGAAATGAGATTTGACTCCATTACCTCTCACAGAACAAAGGACGGGTGTGAATAATATGATTCCCGATCCAAGTATGAAGGAGTCACGGGTCAGTGTCGAAAAAAAAAAAAGAGGAGGGGAAGGGATCATCAGAGTAGAACGTTCCCTTTGTCTTTGCTTTCATGACAGATATTAAATTTCCAAGTCCTGCGCGGAAGACATCGGCCACGTGCAGAGAATGATTACAAGCTGCTACGGAAACATTAATTTCCCAACACCACACTTTTCTTTTGTATCTGGTGATTACTTCCAGATTCTCTTGTCACTGAATAATGCAGAACACAAAGTGAAACGCTCTCGAAATTAATAAACACCTGAGCACCGTCTCTCATATGCAACCTTCAGGAGAATGATATTTATTGTCATTTACAGCAAAATCTGAAGTTATCACTTGTTCCAAGCTGTTAAAACACAAAGACTCAATTTTCGAGGTAAGGACTCCACGCTGAAAACTGTGTTTGTTCTTTATCTTAACAAATCCTTCTTAAAGTAATGGAGTCTAAAAATGGAGTCCAAACAGCTAATTACTTTATGAAAGGTACATCAACAGAAGGATTTTACCACCATTACCATCATTATCATAAGCTTTGGTGCTTAGTATGTTGATCTTCATTTTCCTTTATTCTTTACTTAAACGCTCAGGGAAGATTAAACTTTTGCAACATCCCTTTGACCTTTATCTTCAGGGTACATTTCAGAAGACTTGAGTAGAAACCACAAGTCTTTCTGCACACCACAAACTGCCTACAACAATGCCCAGCAGAGGGAAATACTGTACATTCCAGCGAAGTACCACACAGGGCCACCTTTCGCAACACCTCAGCCCACCTCTAAGGCAACACCCGCTAAATCTTTCCCAATGATTACTTGACTCAGTATTTAGACAGCGTAATTGTAGTTGGGTCGATTCGTCGGACAATGAAACTGCTTCACTCCTAAGCAATTCAAACTTCATGTCTGGAAAGTATTCACTGATTTGACTGTTTATTTGTTTTAAGGGTTTATCTCCTAATTATTCTATGCGTGTGCGAATTATATTATTTTGATCGGAATTATTCGGTGTAATATTAAGCGCCCCTGTTCATGGTGAGTTTGGAGGTGATTTTTCAAACATAATGTCTTTGAAATCTGATGAAGCTCTCCACGCCCTCACTTGTAATATTGCACTTGTTAATAGTTAGTAGTTGAGCAACTTTAATATCTGAGAACTTCTGATATTTAATAGCAGTCGCCAATAACTTTGCAGCGAGAGAGAGAGAGAGAGAGAGAGAGAGAAAGAGAAAGAGAGAGAGAGAGAGAGAGAGAGAGAGAGAGAGAGAGAGAGAGAGAGAGAGAGAGAGAGATAGAGAATGTGTGTGTGCGTGTGTGTGTGTGTGTGTGTGTGTGTGTGTGTGTGTGTGTGTGTTATTCACGTTCGCAGTCGCTTTGTTGGTCACCCAGCCAGTCTTTTCCCTACTAAGTGAGTTCAGAGTTTATGGACCGATCTTTGGGTAGGGCTGAGACCGTATCACACACTACACACCGGGATAGCGAGGCCACATCCCCTCGAGTTATATCCCGTACCTACTTGCTGCTGCTAAGTGAACTGGGGCTAAATACACATTTAAGAGACTTGCCTATTTGCCTCGCCGCGCCCGGGACTCGAACTCGGGGCCTCCCGGTTGTGAGCCAAGCGTGCTAACCAATACATTACGCGGTGTGTGTGTGTGTGTGTGTGTGTGTGTGTGTGTGTGTGTGTGTGCACGCACGAACATGTGTGCGTTAGCATGCGTGAATAATGAGTCTCCATCATTTTTTTTCTTTTTTCAAGGAAGAGCGAGGATACGCCCTCGTTGTTTTCCGCCAAAATAAAATGGATGCAAAGGCCGCACGCTCAGTGATGCAGGTGAGTGGGGCGAGAACAGTTCAGGCAGTGTATACTACATGCGCGTATGCAAATAAATATGTAAATGCAAAAATAAATATCGATACGAATACACAAACATGCATACTAGTATGTACACACCAATATGCAGGGATGGGAGCAAAAAATATATTCCCTTGTTATTATTACTTTGTCCACAGTAACGAATTGTCAAAGTATTGTAATAACTCTCTCTCTCTCTCTCTCTCTCTCTCTCTCTCTCTCTCTCTCTCTCTCTCTCTCTCTCTCTCTCTCTCTCTCTCTCTCTCTCTGAGGGTGTGGTGTGGAAGGGGTGTACAATCACAACATAAACAATTGCTGGGGAAATAAAAAAAAGATGCATAAACTGTTTCAGAAATGCTATCCCCACCTTCGAATTTCCTTTAAAATACAAACTGTATGACCGAGCATTGAAACATTTATAACCTCATGCAGCGTTACAAATTAAATACTGAAGTCAAATGCTCCCTACTCTCCCATGCCGCATATTTCACTCCCTTCCCTTCCGCATAAAATGTGAAATTCTTAGAATAGTGACAAGTGTTGGAATGTTTGGTATTGTTCTGATACAACATACCAGTCTCTCTCCCTCTCTCTCTCTCTTACAGTGTCCATTCATCACAGCCACTTGCACATCCATCCACTCACTCAGTCACTAATACACACACACACACACACACACACACACACACACACACACACACACACAAATTATTATTATCTTCATCATTACCATGCATGCAAAAATCATGTATACATAACCAAACATTAAAACCGTGTGTGTGTGTGTGTGTGTGTGTGTGTGTGTGTGTGTGTGTGTGTGTGACGGATGTGATGATAGAGAAGGGATTCATTAGCGATACGGAAACAAAGCAGACTGAATACTATTACAAATATTATCAGGATTACAAACTCTCTCTCTCTCTCTCTCTCTCTCTCTCTCTCTCTCTCTCTCTCTC
>JAHFWG010000079.1:11600-16600 GCA_020233015.1 Callinectes sapidus | reverse complement strand
TTACCGTTGCGTTTTGGAAAAAAATGGGCACAGACTTTCAAACCTAACCTCATTCATATATGGGACTGTATAAATCCTACAATAAATTCTGAAGAGTGTGAATAGACGAGGGAATAAAAGAGGAGACAATTTGATGAAAATACATATAGTTAATTTATATGTACATTTACTTTGAAAGAAATATATCACTTTCCTCTCCTCAGTCCACTGTGTGCATGGAAGTATTATCAAATGAGATAAAACAATAAAGATGTACAATGATTATCTTCGTTACCACATCAACTCTTGATTATTCTTTAATGATTTCTTGATGCAAGATGTTATTCTCCTCATGTCATGTGTCTTTTCTATTATGTTATCATGAGAAAATATTTGGTGTTTGTGTGTGTGTGTGTGTGTGTGTGTGTGTGTGTGTGTGTGTGTGTGTGTGTGTGATGGGTGGATGGGTGGGTTAGTCTTGGACAGTACCAAGATAACTAAACACATAAATGTATTAAGTTATCTTGATACCATCACTACATTAATAACTCGCACATTTAACCAGCGATATTTTCAAACGGCAAAATATGATGAACATGAACGCGAAATGTCCAGCTTTTGTCAAGGTGCTTATAATCACTTGCCAGGAAGAAGCTCCAGGGATAAGAACGAAGAAAAAAAGAAATGGAGACGGTCAAGGAGTGTATTAGCACTTTCTTAATGACAATGGCACGGTAATGAAATAAAGAGGGGAACTGTGGGAACTAGTCGTGATAACAGCCCTTTTCCTTGCAAATGCTGCACAGCGTGTCTTACCATGGACATGAAAATAAACAGTAATGTTCACTAAACACACACTGTATCAAGAACATGAAATTTGGCTGCGAACTGATTGGAATTCCTTAGACATGTATTTGTAAAAACATTTAGTGCATAATTGCTCATGAATTTAAGATTTAGAAAAAAGTGCTAACGAAGACAAGTTTTTGACAATAAAGGAAAAATTTGAATTGAAGAATCAACATCAACCTATTTATCTTTACACCAAAGCAAATTAGCAGTTGAATATATGTGGTGAAATTATGTTTGTTTGTTTGTTTGTTTTTCCGAGCTAACTCAGAGATGAGAAACGTAGGCAAAGGACAATGTATGTGGGTTGATAAGATTGCTGGCAATGTCTGTCCTTCACGAAACCACCAACTGATCTTAAACCTCCTCTGTCAAACCGACTGATCTTCAAAGTCCAGTCTTCAAAGACAGATGAAAAATGCGAAGACATCACTAATCAGTTCAAGCTGTAAAACGGTGCGAATTTCCTCTTTAGAATGTAAATGGTGAAGATCTCCTGGCACAGCAGCCTGCAACACTGGAACTGGTCCAAATGTACAGACTTAAAAACTTTAACAGAGTGACAGAGGGATTGAAAACTTACACTCTGTGCCTGATATTTTTCCAAAAATAAAATAATATTTTCGTTCAAAACAGGTGAGAACGCAAACAGATCGGTACACATAAAAGTGTTGTTTCTCTGCATATTTCAAATTTCTGCATTTCCGTAAAATAATAACAAAAACAACAACAACAACAACAATAATAATAATAATAATAATAATAATAATAATAATAATAATAATAATAATAATGATAATATTAATAATAATAATAATAACAATAATAATAATAATAATAATAATAATAATAATGATAATAATAATAATAACAATAATTGATAATAATAATAATAATAATAATAATAATAATAATAATAATAATAATAATAATAACAATAATAATAATGGTTATAATTATCATTATTATGATTATGGTGATGGTGATAATGATGATAATGATAATTATAATAATAACAATAACAATGATAATAGCAATAACAACAGCAACAACAACAACAACAACAACAACAACAACAACAACAACAACAACAACAACAACAACAACAACAATGAATTAAGAAATCTTAAAGTTAAAAAAACACGACGAAATTTTTTTTCCATTATGAATTTTATAAAGCCAGAGACATAAAATATCAGTGGCTTACTCATTTTCCCGAAGGAGGCCGCGCCTTTCCAGAGCAGCGCTCCAGTCTGCAAAATATATGAGCTTCTGCTTGGCCTCGCTAACAAATACACGAGCTCGCTGCCGCCAGTAAATTATCAATATTTGCCTCAGCAGACCTGTGGCGAGCATTTACTTTTTCCATCCAGCACAGCCTGAGTGGCGTAAATGACTGACGCCTCCCTGAAGCCTAGGGCGCGGCAGGAGATCTCAAGCGAATTCTTAAACAAATCACCATTAACTTATCGTTTCGCTAAGGGAGACACCGTGGTACAGCGGGACAGCAGACACTCTGAGAGCCAAGGAGTCATCAGGCGTTGGTCACTGCCTAAGAGTAGGAAGGGTATCCACTCCAAGTTACGGATTCCAAGAGACAAAAACAAGTCTTTCGTAAGGACGCACCGTCCTGGGTTTTATTAAACAGGGAATCCGGATGTAAGAAAGGAACAAAAATGACTATTCACTCTCCCTTTAATTAGGTTCCGTTGCATAATTCAGTAATAAACTAATGACTTCTTAAAAATGTCTTATAACTTTATCAAAAAACTTTTACATGAAAATGATTACGATAATTTCCATGTATTCATTTCTCAACAATATGATTAATGTATGCAGGCTGTAGAAAATAACGAAATCAATTTCTCTAGCTACTAGCTACGTACATCAGAATGATGAAAATTGCTCAACCACTCCCTATCTAAAACCATTCCTGAAGTGTTACGTCTAAGAGGAGAGTTTTTTCTCATGGTAGATAAAAAGACACTAAATAGATATTGAATAAATGAACTAATAAATACACGTTTTGAAGCAATACAATCAACTCCTGTGACACCCTGAGGGATGCATAGGGCCTCAATGAATTCACGCCACCACCATCTATCCTGTGCCAACTCCTCCAAATCCTCCCAACACTCTTCACCAGCTTCTCGCCTCATTGTGCGCATCCACGTCTCCTTCGGCCTTCCTCTCCCTCTTCTACCCTGCACTTGCCAACCGGGTGTTCCCCGTATAATCACTCCCTCCCTTCTGAAGACGTGTCCTAGCCATTTCCATCGAGACAATCTAACATATTCATCTACCGGTTGCACACCCGTAATTTCTCTCACTCTATCATTTGAAACCCTATCCCACCACTTAACTCCTAAAATCCTTCGCAAAGCCTTATTTTCGAAAACCACGAATTTCTTATCCGATGTTACTGTACTATACCACGATTCATGCCCATAAATCAAAATAGTTCTAACCATAGTTTTATAATTTTTATTTTAGTGTGTACTGAAAAGTTATTATTATTCCACACAGTTTTTAACATGCCCATCGCTTGATTCGCCTTCCTTAACCTTTCCTCAAACTCCACTTTTAACAATCCATCCATAGACAAAAGCGTACCAAGATATTTAAACTTCTCTACTTGTTTCACAACTCTTCCCCCAATCACGCAAGCTCTTGGGTTAGCAATATTCATATTAATCATTTCCGTTTTTGCACAATTAATAATCAAGCCAACTTTTCCCCCCTCTCTCACTATACAATCTAAGACCCTTTGCATCTCATCTGTTCCTTCGCTAATAAGCACAATGTCATCTGCATAATCCAAATCTGCTAATTTACGTCCATCTCCCCACACAATTCCAGCATTAGTTTCCTCTGCAACCCTCCTCATCACATAATCAAGGACAAACAACAAAGGGGAAAGAATCCCTCCCTGAATCACACCCGATTTAACTTCAAAAGCCTCACTCAAGGACCCATCACTCATAACCTTACAAAACGTACCCTCATGCAAATCTTTAACCAACTTCACCAACCACTCTGGAACACCATAATACCTCAACACTTTCCCCATCGCCTGTCTAGAAACACTGTCAAAAGCCTTCTCAAAATCAACAAAACACAAGCTTAAACTAGCCTTCATTTCATTTGCCTGTTGCATCAAATGCCTAACAACAAAGATCTGATCATTACATCCCCGACCTTTTCTGAAACCGGCTTGCTCCTCCCTCAAAACACCATCTAACACCGGCTCAATCCTATTCAACAGAACTTTACAAAATCTTTTCAAAGCTATAGGAGACAAAGTAATACCCCTCCAATTCCCACAATCACTTAAATCTCCTTTCTTTGGAATCTTGACAATCACACCATTTTTCCATTCCGACGGTATCATCCCACTTTCTTTCATTTTATTAAGTAACTTAACCAAAATTAGCGGCAACCTATCTTCATCCGCTTTAAACATCTCCGGAAAAACTCCATCTTCCCCTGGTGCCTTATTATTCTTCAACTGCCCTATTGCCTTCTCTACTTCTTCTAACGTAATCTCTCCTCCTCCTATATTCAAATCTCTCTCGGCTTCTGGTATGTCCTCTGCCGGTGGTATTGGCCTATTTAAAACTGTTTCAAAATGCTCCTTCCACCTATTTTTTATGTAATTGTCCTTAGTGAGTAAATTTCCATTTCGGTCTTTAACTGGAATTTCTTTACGCTTATTATAACACCCATTCAACTCTTTAATTGCCTTGTAGGCTATCCTCTGACTTTGTCCATCGTTTTTATTAAGTAAAACTTCAGTCTCCGCCACCTTCTCATTTATCTGTCTTCTTTTATCTCTATTGGCCAATCTTCTAACCTCAGAGTGCAGATTCCAGAATTCTGCCCTTGCTAACTCAACCTCACGATCATCAACTCGGCCAGCTTCACTCCTACGTTTCGCCTCTCTCCTCTTTTTAATCGTATCCCAAGTTTCATCAGACATCCATTTCTTTCGCCTTGCCCTACACCTTCTCCTGATTGTGCAATCTGCCGATTCTTTCAAAACCGTTTTCACATCTCTCCACATCTCATCAACATTCCGCTCTTCATCTCGCACTTCCAAGGCCAAAAACCTATTCCTACACTCCAACCTAAAAGCATCCCTCTCCTCACCATCGTTTCTAAGTAGATCAATA
>JAHFWG010000079.1:0-11500 GCA_020233015.1 Callinectes sapidus | reverse complement strand
CACCTCCCTGCCTCCGAAGGCTTCGATCTGTATAGGTAGAAGGCGATCATATCCTCACTAGCCATATACTACCAAGAATATATAGACTACACTCACCACTATAGACTACACTCACCATATGGATATGGAGAGAGAGCCAATATAACAGTATTACATACACACACACACACACACACACACACACACACACACACACACACACACACACACACACACACACACACACTCACACACACACACACACACACACCTCAAAATACCCGAAAAAATCACTTCACAATGATATATATAAAGAGAGCTAGTATTACAGTATCACACACACACACACACACACACACACACACACACACACACACACACACACACACACACACACACACACACACACACACACACACACAAACACACACACATGCACACGCACACACAGGGTAGACATACAGTAACTCCTGCTATATAAGTCAGCAAGGCAGGGGGGGGGGGGCAGTGAGGCGCCCACCGCCCAGTGACGTCACTCACAGCTGATGACGTCACAGCTGATGACGTCACAGCTCAATATTTACGTAGCGCAAACCATTTTGAACATGACCCCTCGATAAAACGATGCCAGATCAATCTATTGCATCTGTTTCGACGCGATAAATAGGATAACTAATTCCCAAAGTACAAACACTCTCCTAGCAACACCAATTCTGAAGAAATTCTACGGGAAAAAAAAGTTTTTTTAAAATATGACACTTTTGAACACTCGTTAAATACCCACTAACTACCACTTCAGCGGAACCAAAACCCATTTCAAGACAATCGATCAATTATTCTTCATTGTTTTAAACACTTTGGAGTGATTTAGAGGCGGAAATAAACTATTGAGAGGCCGATGATGAAGTTTTTAATGTAACTTTGACACCTCCGAATAACACTGTTCCTCTCCACTCACTTTACTGAACTGACGACACAAAACATCATGGTATATGAACTATCGTTTGCCATTAATAACAACTTGATACAACCTCTAATAAAAAAAGTGCATTGGGCGTTGCAAGAAATTTAGCCCAAAAATGCCCTCTTATTTACTCCCCCAATACCGCCCACCACAGCTACCTCCACCACACACACGCACGCAAATCACTCCAAACCCGCCACAGTACTCATAAAAAGCCTTAAATGTGACTATTGATCCCAAATAAACAGTCCAGAAGCAAAGACAATATCCTGCTGGTGAGGGCGCCCCGGTGGGGTACGGCCCCCTCCCCTCCTCTCTCCCTCCCACCTTCATTACGCTTAAACTTGACCGCGAAAACTATGTCTGAGTGGCTCATATGAAAGATTAGTACTGTGGCAGCAGACTGTGGTAAGATGAGACTGTAATAATTGAGAGATGTTGCTTAAAATGACCGATGAAGTGAGAATCCAAGGTGGCGCCGCGGGTGGGGGTGGTGACTCACCGGACGATTTTCAGATAAGGGAAAATATATCTTGTTTTTTTCATGTTTTTCACTACAAGTTCCATCTTTCAAGATTTGATTCATTGAGATATATTCAACAAATCTGTGGTAGCTTTTTTTTTTCATTTAGGCTTTATAATTTTTTGGGGGGGTGAATTCTTTTGATTGTCAACTTCCCTTCAAACATCTTATCTCTAAGAAAACCAAGGTCTGCGAGGCCAAGAAGGGTATGCAAGGCAACTGATACTTAAATGACGAATGACAGCATTGTTACTTTTCAACTCTCCTTATATATTATAATCACCATCACTGCTCTACTTGACCAAACCACTATTGCCTCATCTTTCTACTTTGTACCCTCTCCCTAACCCTCCTTCTAGTTACAATTCTTCTCTGTAAAGCTTCCACCACCTCCGGCTCTTCCTTATACAACCCAACACCACTTCACACTTCCATAGTCTTCTAACACCTCTCCTCCGCCAGACCAAACCCTCCCCCCAAAAAAATGAATCCCAAAACTCACTCCCCCAAAAATATATCCCTGAAATCCTTGATAAAACTACCCCTTCCCCTAAAAATTCCCAAAACACCCCAAAACTGAGACAAAAAATCCAAAAACCTCCTAAAAACCCTTAAATCCTTCCCCGCTCCCCAAGCATCCAATCAGCCACCCCCCCCCTAACACCCACCACCCTTTCTAACGTTAAATACAAACCCCTCCTAACCCGCCCCCTCAAAAAAACGCCAAACAAATCCTTAAAAAGAAACAAAAAAATTAACCCCCCAAAATAATTAATTCCTCCCCCACAAAAAACCCTAAAATTCACAATCTCCCCAAATCCTCCAATCCCACCCACCCCACAACACCCAATCATCCCCCCCCTCCACCCCCTTCCTAACGTTTAATCTAATCCCCCAACGAAACTCCGCCACGCCTTCGCATTTCACGCCAGAATTATCAAAGAAATTTTCCCTCAACAGCCGTATTTGCTCATAAGTTTTGAAGCAGATGAGAAATATTGTTGTTAATGTATTGTATTATTATCTAAATAAGTGTTGGGAATAGAGATTAAATTCTTTTTCAAACTTTCCTATTTTTTACTCACTGACATAAAAGACTCGCAAAGTATGTTTTATAATACAAGGGTGCAAAAAATGCGAAAATAAAATGTCAATTAATTTTCTCTCTGATAAACTAAGTCATCCTTTTCTATTTCATTCTTCGTTCCTGTTATCTGCTTTTATTAAATACATTTAATTTTTAGTTCTCTTTGAGCATCACTTCAGTGGCACCAGGAAAGCGGCACAGCGGCGGAAGTCAAATCTTTCAACTGGAATGTTCGAGCGTTCGCTTCCAGAAAAGATGCGACGGACCAATGCGCAAAAGAAAAAATAAATAAATAAATAAATAAATGAATAAATAAATAAATAAAAAATAGATAGATAAATAAATAAAATTTTGAAGAATAATAAATGAATAAATGGAAATAAATAATAAAATAAATAAATATATAAATGATAAAAAAGTAAATAAAAATGCAAAATATTCACACGACATGTTCGTAACTTAAGTGAACGGTCCTCAGTGCAAAATGTTTTATCTGTAATTTTTTTTTTGTATCTAGTGCACTTTGTTCCTGTAAGCCAGGCAGTACAGGAGCGAGTCAATAAGACCAAGATAATACGTACTGGAACACCGTAAAGAAGTGGACACTCTTTAAGTTCAAGTGTCTCATGTCGTTGAGACAGAGCCTCTCATCATTTACCGAGTCCTCATACCAGGAAACTGTTGCATTGTTTCAAATCTTAAAGTGAGGAGCATCAGTGATGATGTCAATATTGGTGAACAAAACATCCTCTCTTATTGAATGAAGTACAGGTGCAGCAAGACTATGACAATGTTAATCATTATAATATTACATTTCAAATATAATGAAGCTGGTAATTGACTGCAATAATAGGCTTTAAAACATCCCAAAAGTTCCTAAGAAAACATAATGCTTATGAAAGGACTGTATGCGTGCATATGCTGTATATTTACCCTCAGTAAAAGCAAGACTTTATGCCGATATTCTTAATAGTTGTGTTAACCTGAAGGCTTACACTTTACACAGCAGCGGGTGGTGGTGGAGCTGCCCTGTGCAGGAAGGCGGTGGGGTGCCCCGTGATGGACGACTAGTGGGGCCTGCAGGGACCACCAAGTTGGTACCGCACTCAGGGTTTCAAGGGACACCCCTCCCTCCCCAACACCTCCCCCCCTCCTCTCTCTCTCTCTCTCTCTCTCTCTCTCTCTCTCTCTCTCTCTCTCTCTCTCTCTCTCTCTCTCTCTCTCTCTCTCTCTCTCTCTCTGGGATATGGATGTGATACATGAATACATGTGTGTGTGTGTGTGTGTGTGTGTGTGTGTGTGTGTGTATGTGTGTGTGTGTATGTGTGTGTGTGTGTGTGTGTGTGTGTGTGTGTGTGTGTGTGTAGAGGAGAGGGGAGGTTGATGAGCTCTCTCTCTCTCTCTCTCTCTCTCTCTCTCTCTCTCTCTCTCTCTCTCACACACACACACACACCCCCACACACACACACACACACACACACACACACACACACACACACACACACGAATGCACGCGCACACGTGCGCGTGTGTGTTTGTGTGTGCATTCATTTACGTAATTTCGACTCTCTCTTCTGTTCAAGTGACTTCACTTTGTGGTCTTGTCTTTATGATCACACTGAAACTCTTCAATTCCAAATAACGCACACCAGTTTTCTTAGAATTATGATAAATGAAAGTACTGTGTCTTTTCACTTGGGCATTTGTGGTTCATCTTGAAAAGAATACTTGAGACTGACAAGAGACCACTGCGAAAGTCCTTCCTCTGATGAAAAATAGTAGAAAAATCAGGAAAAATGAGGAGACTACCTGAATGGCTCTCTATACGAGGAACAAAAATAGATCTCCAGGAAGCAACTTCATTCTTATTTCCTGAAACAATTTACGTTCCAGGAAGAAGACAAACACAAAACAAGGGGAACAATCCTACATCGAAACTATGAAAGGGAGGCAGCGGAAGTAGAAACATTCTCTTATTTCACAACAATGCTCGTTTTGTTAGTGTTCGGTTTTGGCACAACTGTTTCGATTATCCATAATATGCTTCGTGGCGCAGTTGACTGTTCACCAAACCATTGTAGCCATGCCATTGTCTTTCATTCATTCACTTTCGTTACGTTCATTACATACATATAAGCACTCAATCTCCATACACATTATCTAGATACTATTCAGATCCCACTGCATACGTACAGTCAACATATCTTTTGGTAGAGGTGCATTTATCATGCGGTAGAACGAAATGAAATTAAGTTATATAGCTGCTTACCTCTAATATTTGAGAGAGAGAGAGAGAGAGAGAGAGAGAGAGAGAGAGAGAGAGAGAGAGAGAGAGAGAGAGAGAGAGAGAGAGAGAGAGAGAGAGAGAGAGAGAGAGAGAGAGAGAGAGAGAGAATCATATATAGTTACTACACCACCATACAACATCATAACACTGCCATTTATGTTACTACCATGATAATCACCACCAAACTGAATGAAGCTCTCAACCTGAACTCCGAAGCAACTCATAAAGGGACGTTTCCACCCGGACAAGATTCCTCAAGACACCAAGGCGACCACGATCGGGTGCCAGCAAGTACACCCTCGGACCTCAAAGAAAGAGCAAATTAAAATAGGAAGCTCCGAAGCCAGAGACATCAGTTCAGCCAACGGAAACTCAGAGGGACGCGACAAGTAAAGCCAAACCTTCCTCCTCCTCCTCCTCCTCCTCCTCCTCCTCTTCCTCTTCCTCTTCCTCTTCCTCTTCCTCTTCCTCTTCCTCTTCCTCTTCCTCCTCCTCCTCCTCCCACTCGTACTCCCAATCCACCACCTCCTCGTCTCACTTTTCTTCGTTTGTTTCTATTCGTAATCTTTCACTCCCTTTCACTTCATCTTCATCAAAATGCTTCCCTCCCCAGTGTGTGTGTGTGTGTGTGTGTGTGTGTGTGTGTGTGTGTGTGTGTTATCGAGTACATCACAATCATTTATTTAACGTAGTATTATCCCGCATTTTCTTTTCTTTTTCAATTCGATTCTCTCTCTCTCTCTCTCTCTCTCTCTCTCTCTCTCTCTCTCTCTCTCTCTCTCTCTCTCTCTCTCTCGTACGCTCGCCGGCGAAAACATGTACAGAGATATTCACAAACAGACACGAGTAAACAGATAAGGACTGACCAATGCGTAGCTGTTCGTCTGTTTCAAGTTACACCAACAAAATTATTATGATAGCCATTTATCATCTTGTTATTTATGTCGCATAGTCCATTGTTGTTGTCTAGTATAAGGGAAGCTATGCAATGTCGTTCTTCTTTCACCATATCGATAAAAAAAATCAATACGCCATGCAGTCTATGTAATATTATAGTTTTATATGAATTGAAGCAATGTATGAGTGAATGAGAGAGATTACTATGTGCAAATTGAATGTAAATGTGACAAAAATGCGGGCAAGTTTGGTGTCAACCCTATAAAGTATAACAAGCTAGTCTGGTGAAGTAAGCGCAACAGTGACAAAGAAAGGGAAAATTCACTTACCCACTGAATTAAGGTGAATTAAGGTGATCATTACACTTAGATACGTAGCTGCTGTGAAAAACTGTTGAGAAAATGCAGTTGTTCAGCAGTGATGTGTTTGGGGGTCATCGGGAAAACTATCCTTGCCACTAAAGCATCTGAATACTGTACTGTGAGGTGTTGTATTGCTATGTTATCGTATTTATCGTATTTAAAATGTTGAATTATTATCCTATCCACTGTATACTTTCTCACAACACATAAAAAACAGGGTAAATATTATTAAAAGCTATAAAATGTTGACAAACAGCAGGTATTGCATCGTTTTCAGTTTTTAATATGAAGTAAGCCCAACGTATAGCAGACGGCTATCATAGACGGATCTGCTTAAGTCATAACATATGATGAAAATATAGAGAGAAATGTTATAAGTTATGATAAGAATCTGCCACAGCTATGGCAAATGTCATAACTAAAAAAAAAAAACAAGACGTCCCGACTTTTACTTGTGAAGGCATGGAACACACACACACACACACACACACACACACACACACACACACACACACACACATGGCAACATCCATTCTCTTTTGAGGGCTCAAGAACACAAATCACACACAAATCCTTGTGTGTGTGTGTGTGTGTGTGTGTGTGTGTGTGTGTGTGTGTGTGTGTGTATGTATGTGTGTGTGTGTGTGTGTGTGTGTGTGTGTGTGTGTGTGTTTTCGACACGGAAAAGAATGAGTATTTATAGCAAGCAATGATATGTTGTTATTCAGCAACTTTCGTCGTTTATTAATAAGAAAAGCAATAATGCAACTGTGAAAATCCATCACAAATAAATTGTTTACATGATAAATTCTTGTCTAGCCAGCACTATTCACTTTCTTTGCTGGTGCAGAATTCTTTTGCAGTATATACTTTGTATACGAATCTTCCACAGACAGTTTAATAACAATTACTCTGTATGTGTATCAAAACACAAAAACATACATTTGAATTTTCTTTACTAATTGCATCACTTCCATTTCCTGATGTATCTCAATTTGCCTGTTTGCTTGCCATGAAACGTGTAACCTATATCCAAGTTTGCTCTTTCACCAGCAGCACGTTCACTGAACCAGCCTGCCTCCCTGCCAGCAATCATTCCTTCATCTCTCCACTCCTCACGTATTTCTTGCCTCGCTTGCTACATCCCACAGCAACACTTCACTCATATTAACAAATTCTAAGAAGACTTGTTTTTCTCTTGGCAATCTGTACCTCAACTGACATCTAGCTGATAATATGTTGGAAACCTAGATACACATCACCGTAAAATTTTAAGACTAGACTCTTTCCATCACACGTGAGGAGACAGGAAGGTTTACCGGCTACGAGAAGTCTCTGCATCACTCGAGGTAGAATGAAAGTATGAGCTACGTCAGGGCGTGCACGAGGCAGCAGGAGGGTGCACATTTCCAGGGTACCCCTTACAACACTGCGTGATCCTGCTATCTGTGACTATGGACCAGACGAGAGAGAGTCATCACTTTTACAGGTTTCCACCACCACTCGTCCCGCCTGCCGTCAGTGAAGGGCAGTGACACATGTGTTACACGCCGCGTCCTGTCCTCCATACCTGAACACCAAACAACTGCATCAAGAGGACATGCCCGGTGGAAGTGTTCACTTTTTCTTTCTGTGTGTGTTTCTGACAGAGAGAGAGAGAGAGAGAGAGAGAGAGAGAGAGAGAGAGAGAGAGAGAGAGAGAGAGAGAGAGAGAGAGAGAGAGAATTATTGAACACTGAAGTTTCTAACGAGAAGCAGTCACTTTCCTTTGTGTGAGTTGAAATCAGGACAAGGGAAAGGAGAGAAACAGGGAGAGGGGAGGCGTTCTGGTGGACGAGGGGCGGACCGGGGTGAACTATGGTATGCAGGGTCGTCTTATAATTCGGATCACAAGGCCAAGTGTGAGCGACAAAGCGACTCAATCCTGCAATGTCGAAACTGACGCGCTGTGATCTATAGATCAGAAAGTCATTAATCAGTAAGATTGAGCTACCATTTACGTTCATGTTAAGGACCGTATTAATAATTAAATGTAACTGAACAATGATATATACATTCAAAAAAATCAACAAATATCATCCTGGTAAAACGTTGTGTGTGTGTGTGTGTGTGTGTGTGTGTGTGTGTGTGTGTGTGTGTATCTCCGGAACCCAGGCCACGTTCTTGCCGTTTTTCCCTTCGATAGGCCCTTCCCATCCTCGTCACCTTAATTTCCTCGACCCTCGGACACCCTCGTGCCGCATCAAAACAACATCCTTGGAAAACATTTCTTTCTCTTTCTTTATTTTCTTTTCTTTTCTGCTTTACTGTTTCTCAGTGTGCATTGAATATTTTACCTCTTAATACATACTATCAAGTTAAGGTTCAATCTTGCTATCTCCTTTAGATTTTGTTACCCTTATGGTGTTTAACAAGAAGAAATTTTAGTTTTTTTCACGACAGTGATTATCAAAGGGATCAGACAGCCCTAAGTGCAATATTCTCCAACATAAGGAAAGTTGTGAGTGTGTTACGTGTATGTGTCTGTGCGTGTGTGTTGTGTTGTGTGTGTGTGTGTGTGTGTGTGTGTGTGTGTAGACAAATATTAGTAAGCATGCATTTTTAAATACATTAATTTTAAATTTCGTTCTAGTTTACTCAGTCTCATTTTATATGAATCCTACCATTTTGTTTTACCACCCACACTCCTTCATTCTATTCGCCACCTATTACTCATCTCTCGTACACCACCACCACCAGTTTTCACACCATATCCACTGTTTCTTAAGCATTATATACTCATATATACTCATTATCCCATTTGCCTCCATATATCGTTTCCATAAAGGCGCCTCACTAGCTTCAGTAGGCCGGCAGAGGCCAGACCTTCACCACCACCAGCCCACCCCTCCTTTTCCATTACCCCAACAACAACTTTTCATTATTCCTGTCCTTAGTGGCGCTGTTATTTCACGGCTAGTGCCTCTTTACTCCGGGACCCTTTCAACCAGTCAAACCTAACATTTCTCCTTTATGTTGGCCTTTTACGTGTTTTTGTTACCCGGAAGCGTGTGCCTCTCAGTAGGCCTATATTATCCACGAGAGGACTGTTCTGTCCTTCTCGAACGCCAAATCATGTTCACAAACAAAGAATGGGTGAAATACAATGGAACTGAGCTATAGTGGATGTTGTTTTTCCTACTCGAGGACTGGCTGTGAAGGTGTGAAATCATTAGCAGCTCTGAAATGCGAGATTCATTAAGGGTGGATCCAGCAGCAGCCACGCTTCTGTACGCCAGTCACGAAACCCGAGCTTAGAGGATTCCATTACGTGGAGGAAAGGTATTCTTCACTTAAGTGCCATATATTTATTAAAGAAAGCATCAGAAAAAGCGAAAAATATGAATAAATGACAAGAATGACCCTCCACAGTATCCCAGTTTCTGTTGATCACTCCGATATTTCTTTGTGCAAACACTATTTGGTTTTCATTTTACTCAGTGCAAGAAAAAAGACTAAAAATGTATTATTTATACGGACATTCACTATTGATTAATTTTTCACTAAGACAAGCTCCAGCTCCCTACCACAAAGATTCTCTTCTGTTACTACAAAATCATTCGTTTTCATCTTTGCCTCGTCCCGTATCTACGAGTACTTTTCCCTCGCTCTTATTTTTTAATCCCACCCCTTCATCTTCCAATATACCTTGTCTGACCCTGAGCGGCTGTGTACTGCGCCACATCTGGATGCTGAATATAAAGATTTATACCCCAAAACACATTTCTTCCTGCATCACTGAATCTTACCTATAGATGAATGGTGACAGTCCCGCAGCAGTCCCTCTTGGTCTGTCGCGGCCACACCGGAGCCTCAAGGACGTCAGGTCTATTTTCTTATCACCTCCGTTAGTCTTGGCTTGACGCTGGGCGGTACGTGAGGAATTAACGCAGTCCTCAAAGCTGTATTATCAGGAAGCCACCATTAATCACTCGTCACAAGATCTCATCCACACTCGTGCTATTACGTAGCAAAACTAAGCCAAGCCAACATTGTCATAATTACGACGTGGAAACTTATCAGTACAGAAGTTACCATGTCTTGTTACGTTTTCTGTTTTAGGTGTAATATGCTCTCTTACTTATTTCAGATAGCTGTTGTAGCTGCATGAATATCTGAGTAAACATTTGCAGTATCACTAAGTTACTACACTCGTTGCCAGTGATCTCAGCACATTACATGCTAATGAAAAAGCAAATTACCAGATACTGTCGCGTCACATGAGCGAAACTGTAGTTGCTGCACTCCGTGAATTGATTCACTCCAGCCACCACCCCTCATGAGGAGGGAAACATGAGTAACTAGACTATTCCTGAGCAAAACTGTATCATCCAAGGGAAAAATAATGAATGAGTGAACTTCAAACATCTTTATTGTGCAGCGTGTACCACCGTATCATATCAACCGTTCATCGAATGATTAGCACATGAAAACTGTCAACTAATCTGAAACACGAAAGTTCCTAAATTTTGAAATCGCCAGAAAATTATTAAAGTATACTGTAAATGGGTTAAGAGGGAGCTAATGTGACAGGCAAAGATGAAAGCTTACACTCTCATTGATCATCGTGTCACTTCGCACCACACTCGCTCAGCACGGACGACCAGCCCTTCAATTCGTGGTACTTACATCCTTCTCGTCTGCGGACTTTCATCTCATGAGTTTCAATTAGCGTCAAAAGACACCACCTCACAAAGCAATGGGTAAGATATCATTTCACCATTGTCTTGTATGCACCAGTTCTCACATTTATGCATTGTGTGGGGAATTGATAGGGTGAGCCCATGAGGAGTGGCATGTCCCAGTACTTTCACAATCCAGTCTTAGGTATTCTACACAAAATACATTGCCTGTCAAGCTCTTCGGAACACTCATCTCTCAACCTTTTACGCCGCTGACATTGGCCACAGCATTCCTCGCCCGTGTGACCTAACGCCCCTACTGATGTGATGGCGCTGTCAGCTTCACTGCGTGCTTTCTTATGCATCCTTCGATCCATAGGGTAACACTCTCTATTTGTCTAAGCTTTTATTTTCACCACCCGTTTTTTTTAACTTTTCTTTGAGGTATATAAGTTCATTTTTGTTTATGTACTATTAGTGTAATATTATGTATTATTCTTGCATTGTTTTGTTAATTAGTCTGTGTGTGTGTGTGTGTGTGTGTGTGTGTGTGTGTGTGTGCTCGCGCGCGCGCGTGCATATGTGTGTGTGTGTGTGTGTGTGTGTGTGTGTGTGTGTGTGTGTGTGTGTGTGTGTGTGTTGTTGTTGTTGTTGTTGTTGTTGTTGTTGTTGTTGTACTAGTAGTTGTTATGATAGTCTGAGTCTTCCGATCAGTGGTTCATTTGTTTCAACTTTTAACC
>JAHFWG010000080.1:416063-430725 GCA_020233015.1 Callinectes sapidus | reverse complement strand
AGAAAAACAAGAAAAAACAAGGAAAACAACACAGAAAACAAGAAAAACAACAGGAAAACAAGAAAATCAACAGAAAAAAACAAGAAAAACAAGAAAAACAAGAAAAAAAACAAGAAAAACAAGAAAACAAGGAAAAACAAAAAGTAAAACAAGGAAAAAACATGAAAAACAACAGATATATAGGAAAAAAACAACACCAAACATTGAAACAAGCCCGCACGACACACCCTGGTGCTACCCTGTGCTTTGGGGTCGGGGGGGAGGGGGGGGGGGCGGTGGCAACAGATTACAAAAAAACATTAAAAAAACACTTCCATTCCCAAAAATTCCCGAATCACCCCAGAAAAAAAATAAAAACACACAAAAAAAGCCCCAACAAAAACACAAACAAACACACAAATCTCCCCATCACCCCAGAACACCCCAATACACCCCAAGAAAGCACAAGAGGGGAGTAGGGGTGAGATGGGAAGATAAACACACCCCTAAAACACCCCAGAGAAGCACACAGAGGGGAGTAAGATGAAGGGGAGAGATGGGGAGACAAATACACCCCAGAGAACCACACAGAGGGGAGTAAGATGAAGGGGCGCGATGGGGAGACAAATACACCCCTAAACACCCCAGGATACCCCAGAGAACCACACAGAGGGGAGTAAGATGAAGGGGTGGTAAGGGGAGACAAAATACACCCCAGGGGAGCACCGGGGGGAGCACCAGGGGGAGTGGGGAGACAAAAAAGGCCCCAAATGAAGCTGGCGGTGTGTCCCTTCACCTCCATCCTTCGGCCGCCCCTCACACTGATTGGAGACATGGCCGTTGCTTTGACTCCCTTTCTTGTCCTCTTTCCCCTCCCCGCCGCTCCTGTTGCTTGCCGTCACCATTGCAGGGGCGCTAGGGACGTGTCTGGCTGGGGGGCAAGGGAGAGGCGCCCCGGGGAGAGTAGAGAGAGGGAGATGAGTGGAGGAGGAGGAGATGAAGGTGGGCTGTCCTCTCCGCCTATCCCGTCGCTCTGGTGGTAAACACTCGCTTCTCATGGACCGATGTACCGTACCGCCCTGACTCATCTCCACTCTGTTTTTGGCTTATTTCTCCACTTCCCGGGGGTTTTTAAGGGTTTTTAGGCCTAAGGGTTGTAGTTTTAGGGTTCTCGGTTGTGTACAAGGGTGGTGGTTTAGGGGGGTTATGGATTAAGGGGTTTATTTAGGGTTATATGGGGTTGATTTTCCTGGAGGCTTGCTACGTGTGTTGTGTCGCGCAGCAGACGATGGTTCAAGTGTTGGTGGTGGAAATGGGGGAATTTACAGCTTATTGGTCTTATTTCATGGGTTTCTGTCGTGTTTTGTGGCCATACACCTCAGTCGTGGCCATGTATTATCCCGGGTTATGCTAAATATGTCTAAACTCGTCAGTAAATGTGGTAGTATTTGTGGCCTCTGTTTTAGCCTTATTTCTAAGTTTTCCGGGTGTATGGCTCAATATCTTTCCCAATAACTTGAAAATCACCACTCATACGTGCTAAAAAGTAATCAAAATGTACTATAGTAAGATAACAACAAGTATTTAGGCATAAGTAGATGAGTACGGTACTAATGGTAGACCGCTATTGAAACAAACACCTCCCAGCATCACGGCATTAAAAGACAATAAGAGCACACTAAGACTCCCTACAACCACAGAGGGTAGTGTATAACCTGACTAGTGTATTTTGCTACAATAAGGCCAGGGGAGAAGCGTGTAGGGGAGAAAAAGGGCGTCATCTCCCCATTGCTCCTGGAGACTTGAGATCAGCTGAGTCTTAGGAATATTTCTCCCGCGTGTGGTTCAAATTACTTTTATTGACTCTACCTTCATTTAAAGACACTAAGCCTATTTCAATCTTTATTAGGCCTATTTTGGTGCTATTTTATAAATTTTTGTATATTGTTGGGGGTAATATGTGCTCAGAATGGGTTTTTTGGTATGCACGTGGAGAGAGAGAGAGAGAGAGAGAGAGAGAGAGAGAGAGAGAGAGAGAGAGAGAGAGAGAGAGAGAGAGAGAGAGAGAGAGAGAGAGAGAGAGAGAGAGAGAGATTGTTAACATATATCTATTACTATTTCAAAGGAGAATTTAGAAGGAAAGTAGAGAAATGAATGTATATAGATAAGCAGACATTAGAAAAATTTGGTATTATAAATTCTTTCTCTCTTAACACTTTTTCTTTTGTTTTCCTCCTCCCTCCTCCTCCTCCTCTTCCCCCCCCCCTCTCCTCCTCCTGCTACTACTACTACTACTACTACTACTACTACTACTACTACTACTACTACTACTACTACTACTATTACTACTACTACTACTACTACTACTACTACTACTACTACTACTACTACTACTACTACTACTACCAATACTGTTTAGGAAAAGATTATCAAAGTTTCCTTCATTATAATATCATCTCATTCTTTTCCTAAATTTCCTCCTTTTCCTCTTTTTCCTTTTCCTTCTTCTCAGTCTTATATTTTCTTTCCCTACTAACATAATTAATTCTTTTAACACATTTCTATTACTACCATTATCTTCATTTCTCTCCTATCACTTCATTTATTTCATTTCCTCTTCCTCTTTAATCTTCCTTTCCTCCTTTTTCTGTTTTCCTCTTCCTCAGTCTTTAATTTTTTCCTCTACCAATACAATAAATTCTTCTAATGCATTTCTATTACTACTATTATCTTCATTTCTCTCATATCACTTCATTTATTTAATTTCCTCCTTCTTTTTTTTAATCTACCTTTCTTCCTCTTTTTCCTTTTTTTCATGTTTTAAATTTTCTTCCTCTACTAATATGATAAGCTATTCTAATTACTGCCATTATTTTTGTTCCTCTCTATTATTCAATCTATTTCTCTTCCTCTTCCTTTCTAATCTTCCTATTTTCCTCCTTTCTATCTTCAAACTTTTATTTCATTTTTATCTTTCTATTTTCTCTTCCTTTTATTTCATTACATATCATTGAAGTACAGTATATATTTAAGGATCATTAATATCAGCCCTTTCAAATAATTTACTCTTTCTAATTACTTATTTTACTCTTTCTAATTACTTATTTTACTTTTTTTAACTTTTTTTTACTTTTCTTACTTTTTACTTTTTCTTTATACTTTTTTACTTTTTTTAGACTTTTTTTTTTACTCTTTCTAATTACTTATTTTACTCTATTTCCTCTTCTTTGTATGTCAATTATCCATAAATTTTCATCTCCTCCTTTTCTTCCTTCAATTATTTCCTACTTTTTAATATTTTTTTATCTCCATTTCTTTCACCATTGCATCTTTTCCCTATTCATTTTTATTTCAACATAGTACCATAAAGAAAAAAAAAAAAAAAAAAAAAAAGATTAAAAAAAACATGTATATCCTTTTTTATTCCAATCCCCACGAAACAAGATAGAAAAAACGAAAAAAACAAAATAGATAAAAAAAATATACATCGCAACAGTGTTTATCATATATTTCGCAAGTTTTTCAACAAACATTATACATACATACAAACATACAATATAACTCAAAACCTGAATTATTATTATTTTTTTTTTTTTGGTGGGGAGGGGGTGTTATTAGATAATTTTACTGACATTAGCAAGAGTCTATGGAGGTCAGAAGATTAATGGCCAGAATCTATACTATTTTAATCCCCACATGAGTTTCTGATTGACAAATAACAAAATAAATATCTAAAAATGTGTTCCAGTACTGAAGGGGTTAAGGAGAATGGTAAAAAAGATGATAGGTTGATAATTAAGATGAAATAATGTTAAAATTGCATTGTTATCAAGATTCCGTGTAAAACTTAACAATCCCTTACAAAAATATGAAGAAATACAGTTTTTTTTCAAGCTGGATAATTGGAATGTAATGCTAAAAATAGTTAATTCAAGTAGTATTCTGAATATTAAACTGAAGGAAAACAAATCAATGGCATTAACTCTTTTCACTCCTATTTGCTCCATCTTTTCTTAATAACCTATCACTCTACAACATCTTAACTTGTTCCATAGTTACTTACAATCTTTAAAATCGGTGGAAATTGCAAAATATACTCTTTTTTTCATGTATTCCTTTCTTGCATATGCTAATAAAGATCTCCATACATTGGTAGTGATGTTAAATTGTATTATATTGCAGTGAAACAATTAAATGACTGAATATTTTGAGTTTAAATCCTGAAAAAAACAAACACACAAACACACACACATAGGACAGAAAAGGAAAAAAAAGAAAAAGAAAAGAAAACAAAAAGAAAAGAAAGAAAAGGAAAGGAAAGACAAGGGGAAGAAAAGAGGAGAAAAGAGAAAAGGAGGGAAAGGAAGATGAGGGAAGAGAAGACAAGGGAAAGGAAGGGAAGAGAAGAAAGGAGAGGAAGGAAAGGGAGTGAAAGGGAAGAGAAGGAAAGGAATAGAAGGGAAAAGAAGAGAAGACAAGAGAAGGGAAGAGAAAGGAAGGAAAAGGAAGAGAAGAGATGGGGTAAGAAGAGAAGGAAAGAGAAGGGAGAAGAAAAGAAGGAAAGGGAAGGGAGAAGAAGAGAAGGGAAAGGAAGGGAAAATATGAGAAGGGAAGGAAAGGGAAGAGAAGAAAAAATGTAAACACACAAAATATATAAACCATACAAATATACAAACAATAGACTCAAACATGCTTATTAAACCACATGCACACATACACGCACACACACACACACACACACACACTGCACCACTTCATCAGTATACAAATTTTCTGTTCACAGCGATCATTAATACACTTGGTAATATACTTAACATGTCTTTCTTATTACTATTACATAATTATTAGTGTTAAGGCTCCACCCTTCTCCTCTTCCAGTGCTCAAAGTCAAATTATTATACAGAATGAATGATTTATGTGTTTTTTTTTCTTTTTTTTTTTGGTGGTATATGTATTTTTTTTCTCTTTCAAACCAGACATTATTATTTTTACAATGTTTGATATAGAAAGTCAAATTATTACAGACTGTGAGTGATTCATGTTACTGTTATTTTCTTTTTTTCTTTTTCTTTCTTATTTTTTTGGTGTATTCTTTTTTTTTTTTCTTCCAAACTAGACATTATTATTATTATTATTATTATCATTCTGCAAGCTCCACTGAAACACTCTCTCAAACCTGCTTGGGGAGTAGCAACTAAGTGGGCCAATTTTGTTTAATAATTTGCAGGAGTCCCACCACAACACCCTATAATACTGAAAACACTCTCTCGGACCTGCTTGGGGACTGGCAACTAAGTAGGCCCTTTTTGTTTAATAGTCCTAAACTAAGCCAGATTCACACACTTGTATATAAAAAAAGAAAAAGAGAAATTAGTAATGCAATGCCCATCTTTAATGACTAACACTCCTGCCTTACTTCACTCTAATACACTCTTTAATACTTTGCTTAGTGTTGTGTTCTCTCCTCTCTCTTCATTACTCCTGATAGTGATAGTGATGTGTTGTGTTGTGGCCCTTAATGTTGTTGCCAGTGACTATCATGGCAACAACTTAGATTTTGACATGTGTGTATCTTCTCTTTTTTGGTGTGGTTTACTTGACATGGTAGGGAAAAATATGGGTTTTGATCATAAGTGTTTGTATGGTTTGTTAAATGCTGGTCTTTCCTCTTTTTATTGATTTCTTACGTATTTATCTATTTTTTTTAATGTGTTGCTTACTTGAGATGGCAGGGAAATACATGGATGATAGTTTTGATGACAAGTGACTGTAAGGTTTATTAAATGTTGGTCTTTTCTCTCTTAATTTTTTGTCCCACTTGCTGCCCTTCACCAGTTAGAGTGTGTGGTGGCAGTGGTGAGCAGAGGAAGGCAGTGTGTGTCAAGCAATCAAGGAGTTATGTATTGTGAACACTGATGCTGGTTCCTCTCGTCAAGACACCACACTTGATATGTAATGTAATCTGTGCAGTGGTGAATACAACAGCCAGTGAGTGATATTGGTTCATTACGGCCTTCTCTATAGGGTTTCTGTATAATATTGTAATTGTAGCCTCAGCTTTTGCACTTTCTCTTTCTCAATGAAAAAAGCATCTAATACAACCTAAGTTTTATAGTTTCTCTCTATTAGAAAAACTTTTTAAAGCATAATTTTCATCTCACTTAGAAAACACTTATTGTATGTCACATTCTCTTTCATCTTGTACATTTAACAGTGTGTACGTTGTGTTAAGTAATGCCAATCACCCCCTCACTCTTAGAAATGCTAGTGAGAACAGTTGTCACTCACTTCCCTCTCCCTCTCTAAGATGAAAACATTAAGAGACAGTCATCTTCATTACATTTTCACTTTTTGCATTGTTTTCATAAGAGAATCCCTCCGTCTCTTGAAAACATTTAGGCTGGTAATATAAAACGCTTTGCTCTCTCACCACAACTATTTTCTGAGGTCACAGAGTTAATTAGTGCGGTTTTCAAGTGTTTCTCCAAATAATAATGTAGAAATCTTGTCACTCTGTCTTTAGAAACTTGTGTCAGTTAAAACAACACCTTTTGAAATAGAGAAGGTGAAGCACAGAAGAAGTGTTTGAGAATATTAATTAACCTTATAATAATCTTCATCCACTTCCTTCTCCCCGTCTAAGATGAAAATATTTAGAGACAGTTATCTTCATTAGACTTTCACTCTTTACATTGCATTGATAAGTAAAGAGAATTACTTCCTCTCTCTGTCTCTTAGAAACACTCATAATCTTCATCCACTTCCCTCTCTCTCAGAATCAGTAACCCTTCATTAGCATTCCAGTCTGCACATTTAACATTACATTGTGTTGACACCACCACACGCACACAAGTGGCACGACAACCCAATAGTACAAACACACTTCCTCACACCGTCAATAAAAACACAACGAGTAAAAACATGTTCCAGTAATGCCTCATTTTGGTCAGGATCAGAGGTGAGGGAAATAAAGTTGTCATCAGTTAGGAGGGAGTCTCGGGAAACAATACAAATTAAGTGGGTCGTTGTGGTGCAGTGGAATCATGTGGTGTGCTAAGAGGGGCCTTGAGATCCCTACGTTTATGGGTTAGAATCCTGGCCACAATCTGAGGAGAGACTGGGCATCCACTTGGGGTAATGGTTCCCAAATGGGTGGGGTTTCAGATAGGAGGTCTCCATTAGCCCAAAAATTCCTTAGAAAAGTCCACATTGTAGAAAAAAAGGATAAATACAAAAGGTACTCAACTTTCACAAACCTATGGCAGTAAGAAGCTTTTTTTGTGCTAAACTTAAGGATAATTTAAGAGTGTATTGGTGCATGGGAGTGCTTTCTTCCCCTGAGCAGCTCGAAAGGCTGTGTGTGATGCCATAAGTATTGAGGGAGTGTTGCTTTGCCTTGTTGCCTATCATCATCTGAGGGAGCTTCAGTGCAGGTGTTGGGGAAAACTGAAGAAGTAACACTGACTCACACCACGCAGTACTGTGTTTAGCATTTCCTGCCAATCCTGAGCCCCACATCTGTTGACAATGTACCAGTTCAGTGCTTCCGCAGTGTCAGTGAACAAAACACAACACTTAGGGAAACTTAGAGTAGTGGGTGCAAGTGTTTTAGGAATTCTGGCCAGGAATGTACAGACTGAACTTAAAGTAAGCTGACACTTACTATATGTCTAAGTTGACACATGAATTATAAAAAATGGAAAGAAAAACCACACTGCTATCAGAGGACTCAACTTTTTGGGCAGGTGTACAGCATGAACAAAGGAAGGTGAGGTGAGGTGAGGTGAGGTGAGGTGAGATGCAACACACCACCACCTCCACTGCACCTTGAGTCCACAGCATGCCACAGACACACCAGCCTGGAACAATGCTGGGAGAAGTGGTGAGGAGTGAGGAGTGAGGAGTGAGGAGTGAGGCGTGAGGTGTGAGGCTGCTGGTGTGGGGTTTGGTGCCCAACTGTCTGGCTGTCTGGCTGCCTGCACCCTCATTGTGTGCAGTGTGAGGGGCCACCCACCACACCACTGTGCCTCACTCACACTGCCTCAGCTGCCTCACCCCCCCCCCCCCCAGGGACTAGGGTGTTAATGCCTTGTGAAGGAATAAGTATACACACAAGTAGAAAACCTCCACATAACCACCACACAAGCAGCTCATTCACTCCATGATAACAAATATCACTATATCAAAAACCATCCACACATTATCCTAATTTCCCAGTGTAACCCTGAAAATCAATCTATGCTAAACATCCACTTCTAAAATGGTAGCAGTCCTTCCTCAAGTCAGGAGGCTGCATAACAACAACACACATACGCACTGCAATGTATTATAATAATTATGGGTAATATATTACAACCTTTATCCTTAAGACAGACAGACAGACAGACAGCAGGAGAGGAAGGGAAAGTCCAGAGCTTAGAGAGAGAGAATCACCACCAAGGAACAGACCGGCCAGGCGTCACCACCACACCGGCTGTCACCACCACCACACCACCACACCAGTGCCGGCCTGCTGCTGTGTGGAGGGCATGGCATGGCATCCCCCCACCCCCACCCACCCAGCACAGCCCGGCCACTCACCACACTTGCCCTCCTTGAGCAACACTCTCGCCAAGACACAGTGTCAGCGTCACCTGTGACATGCAACACAGCTGTGCCGGCCCTCCCCCCCTCCCTCCCTCCCTCCCTCCACCCGTCACTTGGGTGATGTGTTGTGCAACTCTTAATGGGAACCTGTGCCTCACCACCACCACATGATGCACCACCACCACCACCGCTGCCACCTGGGCCCTGTCCATGGCGGGGCACACCTCAGCCACTGGCTACCACTGGCTACTGGTGTGACACACAGCACCACAGCACCACAGCACGGCATGGCTGTGCCAGACACGTGGTGGAGGGAAAGTGGAGTGACGGCGCCAGGAAACGCGCAGTAAAAATTAACGTTTGAATTCCACTTGATAATATTGATAAAATGCACTCGTATATCTCTCAACATGTTATGTTACTATAAATAAACATATACAAAATATTATATAATATTCAACAGACAACTTTGCTAAACTACAAATAATCTACAAATAAAGACAAAATTAATGGAAATAAATTCACAATCAGCAGCAAAGACAAAAAGTGAAGAGACGGCGGCAGCAGCAATCTGTGGCAGACACCGTCACACCTTTTGATTTGCTGATCACTCCGGGATATAAATCAGATCTGCCCTTTTTTAAAGTTTGAACTGAATTTTTGTATCTAATCACACACACACACACACACACACAAAACAACAACAACAATAATATGATCAATACTGTTTCACTGACGCTTACAACCTGCTACAACACCTCAGGAGAATGATTTGAAGTAATGCACACCACCACCATCACCACCATCACAACCCTGAGGCAACCACCACCACCACCACCACCATCACCACAGCTACTGCTTACTGGTATGTGTGTTTGTGTATGCGTGCACATGTGTGTGTGTGTGTGTGTGTGTGTGTGTGTGTGTGTGTGTGCATGTAACAACTCTCACCTCACTCACAACCACACTGTACTTCATTACTTTGTGCAAAAATAACCACACACACACACACACACACACACACACACACACACACACACACACACACACAGACATTGCCGTGGGATTGCAACCAACACTGGACACTGAGGTGAGGTGAGGTGAGGTGAGGCAGTGACAAGTAGCAGACCACAAGGGAAAGCTACACCAACCACACACACACCTCAACCACTCCCCAACACAACACGTCACATAAATAAACCTCAAAACGCACACACACCACTCTACACTTACACATGCGACACAATACCTCAACAGTGGAGCACCCAGCACCCCGGGGCACACCATGGCACCCTTCCTTCACCACTAAGGCACTCACAGCCCCACCACGATGTCATACAGGGACCACGACCTCACCTCTACACCGCCAGCCAGCCAGCCAAAAACACCCCAGTACCACGACACCCCGCCCGCCGCCCCAGACACACCCCGGCACGATGGCTTAAGTGTATCCAGGTACTATGAGGGCCGGCCGGGAGTCAGGTCACCCACCCAAGATGCAGCCGCCCCACCAACAACACGAGATTAAGACACGCTCTGCTCCCTCACCGTGACTATTTTCTGACGCCACAGAGCTGACCAGTGGGGGGGGGGGGGGTTATCAAGAGTTTCTCCGGTAAATGACACACAAATCTCGTCCCTCTGCCTGTGGAACCGTAAAAACACCTTTGAAAAAACTGGCGTCAATTGAAACAAAGCCTTCTGAAACAGTGGATTGGAGGTGAAGCGCGGAAGTGTTTGAGAATGTAAGACTTCAGATATACAAGGTAGTGGACAGGAATGTGATGGGACGTCCCACGAGCCCTCCCGCCCTCACTAGTCCATCTTGATGTTGCGGTAGATGTACTTGACGAAGCAGAGGGAGGCCAGGAAGGACACGGTGCCCAGGGTGAGGAAGAAGACGTAGCAGGTGAGGAGAGCCCAGCCAACAAACTCAATGGTCTGCAGCCCCCCCGACATGTTGGACCGCTTGAGGTAGTAGAAGATGCAGTACATCAACACGAACCCTCCCGTTGACCTGCACAGACATGGGGTTAGGTTAGGTTAGGTTAGGTTAGGTATGGTTGATGAAAAGTAGGAATTTTATATAAAACTGCATGGTTAGGTTAAATTAGGTTAGATTAGGTATGATTGACGAAAAGTAGGAATTATAAGAGATTGTATTGTTAGGTTAAATTAGGTTAGATTAGGTTAGGTTAGGTATGGTTGATGAAAAGTATGAATTTTATGCAAGATTGCATAGTTAGGTTAAATTAGGTTAGGTTCGTCAAAAGTAGGAATTATATGAGATTGTATTGTCAGGTTAGGTTAGATATGGTTAATGAAAAGTAGGAATTATATAAGATTGCATTATTACATTAGGTTAGGCATGTGGTATGTTACAACACTTTCTCAGAGCCCTTTTAATAAGCACACAACCTCTCTTAACCCTCCTACAGACACTCAGCAGCCTCCCCCAGCACTAAGCACCCAGCACCTCCCCCTCTCTCTCTCCCTCTTCTATATACTAAACACTTCCACCCCTTCCTTAACCACAAAACAGTTTCTCAAAGCCTTTTAATAACCACACAACCTCCCTTAACTCTTTCACTGCGGTGTACACCACAACACACTCCTAAAATAGCGAAATCTTAATAAAAATCGACAAGAAAGATAGAAAAAACAATCAAAAAGAATATATTTAGCAATCTTTAGTTAACAGAATGCTTTGAGACGACTGTGGGATAGAACGAATGATATTAGTGGTGGTTTGTTGATAAGGAAGATGAACCAAATCGCAGGAAAAGTGTTAACCTTCTTACAGACACTTCATAGCCTCCCCCAGCATTAAGCACCCCAGCACCACCCCCCATCACTCCCCCACCCATCACTCACCCAGCACTGAAGACCGATCTCCACCACCACCTGTAATCCTCGGCCGACAGCTGGAAGTATGTAAGGGCCACAGACACACAGGCGGTGACACTCAGAAGGATGACGAACACTACCCCCAGAATGCCATATAAGGTGTACTGCTCTCGGCCCCAAAGAGTGGAGAAAATGTAGTACATCTCGACGCTGATTGCACTGTGGGAGATTGGTTTGGGGTTAGGTGTGGTGGTGGTGGTGGTGTGGGGGGGGTGATGTGGTGTGTGGTGTGATGTGGGGTGTGGTGTGATGTGTGGTGGTGTGGGGTGGTGTGTGGTGTGGTGTGGTTGTGGTGTGTATTGTTGGGTTCATATCATTTGTGTTTATGTCTGTTAAAATACAAGAAAATAAAGAAAATAAGAATAATGTTATGTAATGTTTTGGTGTTAATGAATCTCTAACACACACACACACACACACACACACACACATGTTCACAATTTCATCACCACAATTAAAATACCCTCAATCGTTAAAAAAAATGAAAAAAATGTTAAGGAAAGAGAAATTTACACTAAAAAAAGAAAGAACAATGCATATTCTGCAAGTACATAAGAATACCATTAACATTACAACAACCTCAATTATAGACAAAAATGAGTACAAGAGAGAGAGAGAGAGAGAGAGAGAACACAAGTCAAAACTCGTCTCAATCTTAACCCCTTCAGTACTGGTATGTAATAATATGTACTCACACACACATACACATACACACACACACAATGGTAAACAAACACACACACTCACACACACACACACCAGTAAAAAAACACACACGCTAACACACACACACACACACACACCAGTAAAAAAACACACACACATACACACACACACACCAGTAAAAAAACACACACGATAACACACACACACACCAGTAAAAAAAACACACACGCTAACACACACACACACACACACACCAGTAAAAAAACACACACACATACACACACACACACCAGTAAAAAAACACACACGATAACACACACACACACCAGTAAAAAAAACACACACGCTAACACACACACACACACACACACAGCAGTAAAAACACACACACACACACACACACACACACACACACACACCAATAAAAAAAAAACACACACACACACTCACACACACACGCTAACACACACACACACGTACACACACACACATACCTGAAGGGAAGGAAGCCCCCCACAGCAGAATGAGCCCAGTGGGAGCGGTACCAAGGAACGGCCGGGATCTCTCTGGCAATATTCTTGGTGCGGCACGGGAAATTAAATTCTGACCGCGAGTTTTTGCCCAGAATCCCGCCAAACACAGTCAGGGGGTAGCCAACTGTGGGGTGAGGTTAGGTTAGGTTAGGTTAGGTTAGGTTAAGTAAAGGTTAGGTTAGGTTGGGTTAGGTTAGGTGAGATTAGGTTAGGTTAGGTTAGGTTAGGTTAGGTTAGGTTAAGTAAAGGTTAGGTTAGAAGCTGTATGAGATTGTATGTTGCTTTAATAAGAGAGTAGCGAAGTGTAGGTTTAAATTAAGTTAAGTTAGGTTAGGTTAGGTTAGTGGTATAATTAGAACAAAACAAAAAAAGAATGAAGAAAAAGAAAAAGAAGAGAAAAAAAACCCTTTCCTTATCGTTTTACTTATGAAGAATGACTAAAGCAATGATAACTTGAAGAAAATAACAAAAGAAAGAAAGAAAAAGGAAAGGAAAAAACTTTGATGAATATTTTCCCGTTTTTTATGTATGGAGAATGACTAAAGCAATGATAATTTGAAGAAAATAATGAGAGAGAGAGAGAGAGAGAGAGAGAGAGAGAGAGAGAGAGAGAGAGAGAGAGAGAGAGAGAGAGAGAGAGAGAGAGAGATGTCTTGTTACGTCAACTTATCCCTATTAAAGTACTAAAGAAACTGCTTCCAACTTCCCACCACCACCACCACCACCACCAACCACCACCACCACCACCACCACCATTATGTCAACCACCATCACCATTAACTACACCAACTTCATCCCCATCACTATCACCACCATTACTCTCCCATCATCACCACCATTACTAACATCTTTAACTATACCACTAACATCACCACCACCACCACCATCACCACCACCTTTTCCTTTCCATTCATCACCAATATCATCATTACTTACACACAGTCACCATTATCATCCACAAAACCACCTCATCAGGGCCAAAAGATCTGCTGCTGTTCGTTCCTTGTTTAAGTTCGTGTCTCCATAACCATCATCATAAATATAATCTATTTCTACTCATCATACCATTTTTTTTTTCTTCTTTTTTCCCTTTTTTCACCTTTGTCTTTTCTAATTATTTTTTTACTTCCTTTTTTGTTCCTTGTTTAATTTCAAGTCACTATATCATGATCACGAAATATAATCTATACCTGTTTATCATATTTTGTTTTCTTTCTTTTATCTTTAGTTTACTTCTCTACTTTCCTCTCATTTATATCCTATTTCTCTATCATTTCCATCACTATCTTCACTATTAGAGCCTTTTTTAGTACTTTTATCTTTACTTCCCTACTTTCCTCCCATTTCTATCTTATTTCTCTATTATTTCCATCACTATCTTCACTATTAGAGCCTTTTTTAGTACTTTTCTCTTTACTTCTCTACTTTCCTCCCATTTTTATCATATTTCTCCATCATTCCCATCACTACCGTCACTATTAGAGCCTTTTTAGTACTTTTCTCTTTACTTCTCTACTTTCCTCCCATTTCTATCTTATTTCTCTATTATTCCCATTACTATCTTCACTATTAGAGCCTTTTTTAGTACTTTTCTCTTTACTTCTCTACTTTCCTCCCATTTCTATCTTATTTCTCTATCATTTCCATCACTATCTTCACTATTAGAGCCTTTTAATAATTTTATCTTTACTTCCCTACTTTTCTCCCGTTTCTATCTTATTTCTCTATCATTTCCATCACTATCTTCACTATTAGAACCTTTTTTTAGTACTTTTCTCTTTACTTCTCTACTTTCTTCCCGTTTCTATCTTATTTCTCCATCATTTCCATCACTATCTTTATTATTAGAGCCTTTTTTAGTACTTTTCTCTTTACTTCTCTACTTTCCTCCCACTTCTATCTAATTTCTCTACCATTTCCATCACTACGTATCTCCACTAATAGAGCATTTTTAGTACCTCACATAAAAGAATGATCATTACTGGGACATC
>JAHFWG010000080.1:367247-379747 GCA_020233015.1 Callinectes sapidus | reverse complement strand
AGGGATTATGCAAAAGACAGAAAGAAATGATGTGTATGTCCATTTTACTATGATGAATTTTCTTAGTTTCAGGAAAGACTATATTGAATGAGCACAGTCAGGCATTATTAGTGTCCATTGTCAGGGGTTACATGGGATGGTGGAATGTTTTGTTGTGGTAACGCTGCTGTACGATGTGGTAATGCTGCTGAAATGTGGATGGAAGGAAAAATGAAATGTATCCCTGAATGTTGAAGTATTTTGCTTTCATGTGTGTTTTAGTGAATGAATTAAAAAGCAAAAATATAGAAGTTACTAGGGTTTTCAAGGATGTTTTTTTTTTTTTTTTTTAAAGATTTAGAAATATAAATTGCTAGGGTTTTTCAATTGTGTTTTTTATGATTTCAGAAAAAAAAAAAAACACGGGAGTTACTATAGTTTTCAAGGGAGTTCCAATATTACTGGTCTTTTCTTATACTGTAATATTATCATTGTGTATTTGTTTTGATCTGATAAATAAAGAACACTTGAAAAAAATCTGGAATATCAATTAGCCTTAAAAAAAGATGATTTCAACCCATAACACACACACACACACACACACACACACACACACACACACACACACACACACACACACACACACACAAACACACACACACACACACACACACACACGCACATTAAGGAAAAGAAGTAACGCATCATTTCAAACATCACTTCCCGCCACGACACAGAAAGGACGAACAGATGGAAAGAAGTCAAAACAGAGAGAGAAAGAACAACAACAAAAAAGAGAGAACAAAAATAGAAAGAGGTGAGAGGGGGATGACAGATGTACGATAACCTTCCATCCAGTTCGATCACCACCACTACCACCACCACCACCGCCACCGCCACGACAGCTGGTCAGCCTGCCACCGGACATAAACGTACCTGTTCTTCGTCTAGGAAGTGGAGAGTCAGTCACCTAGCGGAGGGGGAAGGAGGGTGGGGGGGAGACTGAACTATGACAAAAAAAAACAGACACGAAGACAGACAGAGAGGAACAGGCGAATACACTGAGAAAGACACACAGAGACACACACACAGACAGATAGACAGACAGATAGAAGGACAAGTCGTTTTCTGATGAGGACTGGGAAGCTCTCTCCTAATCTAACACGTACATAAGGTACATTGTAAAAATAATAATAGAGATGCTAAGGGAACAGAATACACAACGCAACACACGACTTTAAAAAACACTACCAGCCTTAATGCGTGCTCGAGTCAATCCAACAAGCAGGAATAGTAGTAGTAGTAGTATATAAGATCAAGATAAAGTAAAGGAGGAGGAGGGAATCGAATCTCGCGTAGAAAAAGAAGCATTAAAAAACTCCTGCTAAATCCTACGCGCAAAACTCTCATCCTACGCCTCTACAGCCTCGAAACTCATGACACAAGATCTAAGACTCCACCTCGCCGGGCTGAGTAGGATCCGCGGGGGTTTTCGACACCACACTGGTAGCCTTGGTGAGTGAGGCCTTGGTGGCGCTCATAAAATTACTGAAAAATCCCCCCTTTGCAGCGTCTGAAACGAAAATGTGAGGTTACCAAACAGACGCCTTAATTGTCGCCAGCCACGTCCCTCACCTCGCTTGACCGTGTTTTGGGGTGACTCAAGTGATAGGCGGGGAGAAATGAAGAGTTATGGGAGAATGGTGTTTGGGGGCAGGGAAAATATAGGAAAAATGGTGTTTTGGGGCAGGAAAAATACAGGAAAAATGGTGTTTGTAAGTACTCCGTGTTTTTGGGGGTGACTCAAGTGATAGACGGGGAGAAATGAATAGTTATGGGAGAATGGTGTTTTGGGTCAGGGAAAATATAGGAAAATGGTGTTTTGTAAGTACTTATACATATGAAAAGGGGAGTTTTAAGATGCTTTGGGGGGGAAAATAGGAAAGTGAACATGTTTGAAAGGCAGGAAGAAATGAGTAGATTTGGGAGAATGTTGTTCGAAAGTGTTTAGGGAGAAAAAATATTAGGAAATGGTGTTTGTTAGTACTTATGTATATATGGGGAAGTAATTTTAAGATGCTTTGGGGAGAAAATAAAGAAAAAAAAGGCGGGAAGAAATGAACAGTTGTAAGAGAATGTTATGTGAAGTGCGTTTGGTGAGGAAAAATATATGCAGTTTTAAGATGCTTTGTGGGGAAAAATAAAGATGTTTGAAAGGCGAGGAGAAGTGAATTAGTGGTGAGAATGCTGTCTGAAGAGTCTTTTAGGAGGAAAATAAATGGAAAATGGCGTTTGTAAATATTCATACATATGAATAGGATGCTTTGGGGAGAAAAAAAAAGGAAAAAAGACCGGGAGAAATTAAAAGTTGTGGAGAATAGTGTGTGAAGAGTCTTTGGGGAGGTAAAAGTTAAGAAAATGTGGTTTGTAAGTACTTATACATATGGAAAGGCAATTCTGAGATGCTTTGAGGAGAAAATATAGAAAAATTTGGTGAAAAAATAGGGAAAAACAATGATGTTTTTAAATACTTGAAGATATGGGAAGGCTTTTTTAAGATTGTTCGCGGAGGAAAAATAGGAAAATAAAAATATTTTTTTAAATATTTGAAGATATGGGAAGATATTTTAATATTCTTTTGGGAGGAAAATAGATTACTTGATAAATGTTTGTTAATACCTGAATGTATGGGAAGGCATTTCTAAAATTAACTGGGGAGGAAAGATAAGAAAATAAAGATGTTTCTAGATACATGGAGATAAAAAAGGTATTTCTAAGACTGTCTGGGAAAGAGAAAGGTAAAACTATAATTGTTTTTAGATAGTTGAAGGTACGGAAGCCTTATAATATTGTAAGGGAGAAAAAAGAAAAATGATAATTCCTTTTCAAAATGTCTGAAGATGTTGTAAAATGTCTGTAAGATGGTTCAAGGAAAATTAAAAATGAAAATGTTCTTATATATATGTGAAGACTTGCAAACATTTCAAAATTGTGTGGTAAAAGATAAACATAAACTGTTTAATATGTGAAGAGCTGGGAAGTTTGTAAAATTGTTAGTATAAAAAAGGAAAAATACAAAGGTTGGGAAGAATTTGGGAATGTATAATGAGGAAAAAGCTGAAATAAATATGCTTTTAAACTCAGGACATGGAAGGTTTTTTGTTAATGTTGAGAATGTAAGGGAGAGGTTCAGAAATAAATAAAGTTTAGGAAGAAAGTTAAAGATATATTGGAAGGGAAAAGGGAAAATGTTTTTTAAATATTTGAATTAATATTGGGTTAAGGAGACAAAAGTGTTAGACATGAAATACAGTAGATAAATTGAAGGATATTGAATAGAAGTTGTTGTGCACACACACACACACACACACACACACACACACACACACACACACACACACACACACATACAAGTGATCTGTAAATTCAATAAAAGTGAAAAAAAACATATGAATGATTAGAACACAAAATAAACATGATTAAAAGGGATAAAAAGACAATACAATAGGAAAACTAAAAAAACAACAACAACGGCGAGAGAGAGAGAGAGAGAGAGAGAGAGAGAGAGAGAGAGAGAGAGAGAGAGAGAGGGAGAGAGAGAGAGAGAGAGAAAGAAAAAAAGAAAGAAAGAAAGAAAGAAAGAAAGACAAGAAAGAGTATTAATAAAAAAAGCTTTAAATAAAACTACAATATGCAAATACCATAAAAAAAAAGAAAGGCGATAGAGAAGCATGATAAAGTAAGGAAGAGCAGGAAAAAACAAAAAACAACAATAACAAAACAACAATAAAAAGCAAAATAGGTCCATAGAAATAAGAGAAGGGTAAAGTGAGGAACCGCCTTGCAAATACGGAGCGAGAATAAAATCTTAGGGTTTGGCATCCGCGTTTCACTATCTACGCCTTGCTAACCTTTCTTCTTCCCCTTCTCCTCTTTCCCCTCCTCCTCCACCTCCCCTTCCTTCGCAGCGTCACCCTCCTCTTTCTCTTCCTTTTTCTTCTTCTTTTTCTTCTCCTTTTTCTCTTTCTTCCCCTTCTCATCTTTATTCTCCGCCACCTCTTCTCCTTCCTTTGCAGTTTCATTTTCTTTCTCTTCTTTCTCTTTGTTTTTCTTCTTCTTTTTCTTGTCATTTTTATTCTCTTCCTCTTTATCTGTGGTTTTCGTGTCATTCTCTTTTGTCTCTTCTTCCTTTGAATTATTGTTGTTTTTCTCTCCTTTTTCCTCTTCTATTTTCTCTGCTGGAAGGTTATTAGGGATTTCTTCTTCTTCTACTTCTTTTTGACTCATTTCTCCTTGCATTAGTTCCAGTTCCTCTTCCTCTTCGTCCATGATAATTGCCGAGTTAGCATGTTTATTTTCCTCTTTTGATTTGGTGTTTATCAATCTATTCCTCGTTTTCTTTTCCGAGACCTTCAATTCTGTCTCGCGGTTGGTCACTTGGTCTTTCCCTTCTCTCTTCACTTCCAGGACGGTCTCAGTACTTCCATTTCTCGTGTTCTCTAACTGTTCCACTTTTCGTTCATTTCTGTCTTCATTTCTCGCTTCTTCACTACTTTCCGAGGATACATTTTTGGGTTCCTCTCTCTGATGGGCTGAATTCTTTGTCTCTCTTCTGTGATTGGTTGGTTTTGTCTCTTCATCCATATTTGTGCTGTTTTTTAATTCTACCTCGTGACTGGATGATGATTTCGTCTCTGCTTCTCTATTGGTAACTCTCTCAGCCATCCTTGCTTTGCTATTGGTCGTGTCGGAAGCCTTTGCTCTCTCATTGGTGGGTGCTGCAGTGCTGGGTTTGTCTTTCATGGGTTGTTCGTTCTCTGTTTTGTCATTGGTTGGTTCTGTTTCTGGTTTGTCATTGGCTGGCTGGTGCGGGGAGGGCTGCGCGGGGCGACCAACAGCCTGCGCGGTAATGGTTGCTGCTCGCGCGATTTGGCTCGTGAAGAAATTTCCAAAGAATCCCATGACAGACTCTGGAACACGGGATACTTTCAGCTCAAAAAAAACATTGACTCTTTTTTGTAGTAGTAGTTGTTGTTGTTTGATGATTTTTTTTTTTATTTAGTTCACTTGTGTGTGTTGTTTTTTTCTGTGGCTTTTTTTTTTTTTTTTGAGTTTTGGCAAAAGAAATATGGATATCCTCGCTTGACTTGTGTGTGAGTGAAGAGACGTCAAAAAATATTCCATGACAAAAGAGGCAAAAAGAAAAAGTAGTTTGTCAAAATTGAAAAAATCACTGGCGAAGTTTTTTGGGGAGGAGAGAGAGAGAGAGAGAGAGAGAGAGAGAGAGAGAGAGAGAGAGAGAGAGAGAGAGAGAGAGAGAGAGAGAGAGAGAGAGTAAAGGAGAGGACGGAGTAAAAGTAAAAGATACCAATATAGAAGAAAAATATTCGATAATACACTAATACACGGGAACTAAGAATAATTTAAAGGGAATAGAAATAATACCAATAAAAAAAAATCTCAACTGCAAAAATTTACAAGGTACGCAAAAAACAAGCGAGTCTACCATTAAAAAAACACCCTAACCTTTGATATCAGTTTTCTCTTCCTCAATCTTTTTCGCTGCTGTATTTTCAATGGGAGTTTCCTTCACACCGTTTTCTGTTACTCCTGCTCCGCCACCACCACCACCACCACCACCACCACCACCAGAAACAGCTGTTCTATCAGAGGTTGTTGAAATAGCAGTAGATGTTGATGGTGCAGTTCTGATGTTAGTTGTAGAAGTTGTAGTATTAATAGAGGTTGTAGAAGTGGTTGTAGCATTAGTAGTAGTCGTCGTCGTCGTTGTTGTTGCTGTAGTAGTAGTAGTTGTAGTAGTAGTAGTAGTTGGGGAAGTGTTAAATATTTGAGGTTGGCCGACATTGACTGGGAATAAGCTGGATAAAAACCCGAAAACTGAGTCTGGAAACGAAAGCAAAAAAATGAAAAAAGGAGACAAAAGAAATAAAAAGCATGAATGAGAAAGGTAAGAAAAATTGAGTTATAAATACAAACAAGACACAAAAAAGTAAAAACAAAGGAAGCATGACAAAGTTAAGCAAAATCAAGTAAAAAAATATTAATAATGTAACAATGAAAGAGTGATGAGAACAAATAAACTAGACTGAATACAAACAACACACATACACACACACACACACACACACACACACACACACACACACACACACACACACACACACACAGACACACACACACACACCAGGCAGCAAGTAATATATAAAAATCATAAATAGATCTGGTTTAAGACAAAAAAAGAGAGACCAAGAAGTCAATATTGAGGTAGAAGGAGCTGACCTTTCACAGCAGAAGTGTCTCCCTGTAAGGCAGGCTGACCCTCCGTTCCGTCTGTGGTCAAGGTAGGTCAGCAAGGGAAGGAAGGAGAGAAGGGTGAGGGGAAACAAGAGTACGATAGAGGGAGGGGAGGAAAAAAAAGATAAAAAAAGAAAGGTTAAAATCAGAAGCTATGGTAAATATAAAATGGTGTTTAGTGAGGGTTGAAAGGGGTTGCACATATAATTCGGGGGAAAGAAAGTTGGAGGAGAAATTGGTAATACACCCACAGACGCACACGTTTATGGGAGGAAAAAATGATGGAAAAAGATAAAAAAACGAAAGGTTATAAGCCATGGTAAATATAAAATGGTGTTTAGTAAGAGTTTGAAGGTTTATACATATATATGGTAATTGGAGAAAGAAAGTTAAAGTTGGTAATACACACACACACATGTTCATGGTTCAAAATAAGAAAGGGTTAAAAAATAATGAGGTAAAAAGTCACATTGATAATTAGGGAATAATATATAGTTTTTAGTGTACCTGAAGAAGACAGACATACACATTGTAGGAGTAACTGTAAAAAAAAAATGAGTTATGTCTGGATAAATATTAGCTAGGTAAAAAGGATATAGGAAAAGAGGAAATTATATAGTTGTGTATCTGAAGCATGTTGAAACGCAGTCCTATATGTTGAATCCATTGCTAAGAGAAAAAAAATACTAATAAAACAATGAATAAAGAAAAAAAAATCATCAATAAATACTGTAGACTGTTCTGTGAAGTAGATAGACAAACAGACAAACACACACAACAATAATAATAATAACAATAACCACAGCAATAAAAAAAGTAGACATGTATTCTGTTCAATCACTAGATAAAAAATACACATAAAAAGACAAAAAAATATGAGGGTTAGAAGAGACGAAAAAAAATATATAGAGATACAAAAAAGAGATGGTTAGTTTGAAGTAGTATGCTGCTGTTGGTGGCTGTTGTAAAGACTGACAAGGATTAAGACACAGGAAACACATCCTTCCCTCTGTCCCTCCCGCTCGTCACTGGCAATAATATGTGTCTTCTGTACTTCACAAACGCGAGGCGGTGAGTGAATCCGTCTTGATGCGGATTCACACAAACGCACGAAGATAAATAGGTTAGGTTAGGTTAGATTAGGGGAAGAGAGAGAGAGAGAGAGAGAGAGAGAGAGAGAGAGAGAGAGAGAGAGAGAGAGAGAGAGAGAGAGAGAGAGAGAGCACCTAGAGAGAGAGAGAGAGAGAGAGAGAGAGAGAGAATTATACATAAAAAACAGACGTAAATCAATGTCAAACTAAAGAAAGCGAGGCCGGGGTGGGTGTGAAAAGCGCCATTAAAAAACTCTTGGGGAACTGCAACCCGCGTTTCACTACCTAACCCAAACGCAAACGACTTAAATATTCATGTACGTATTTCTGCACGTGGAGGGAGTCATATGAACTACACACACACACGCACACGCACACACACACACACACACACACGTATACACAGAGTTACCAGCTCCAGGTCAGGTAAGGTATCAATAACTACACATTCCTTCGCTCTACGGTCTATGGGAGGTCAGCGGGGGCGATGGTCTTCAGCTGACAATGACCCACACAAAGCCACGGCACGCCACACCACACCACATTGCAGCACAGTGACACGGGGCACACCAATACTAATTAAGGAGAGACAGTCAAGAAAGAGGGAGAGACAGTTAAGAGATAGATAGAGAGATTGGTGGATAGATACTCGTAGTTTGAGAAAGAAGAGGTAGTGAAGAGATAGATATAGATAGATAGGTGTATAGATAGAGAGTGTTTTTAAAGTTTGGTAGTCTTGTCTCTAAGGAAGATAGATAATAAAGTGACAGAAAGAGGGAGGGAGATATAGTCAAGAGATAAATAGATACAGTTTGGTGGATACATACTCGTAGTGAGAGAAAGAAGAGGTAGTGAAGAGATAGATATAGATAGATAGGTGTATAGATAGTGTTTTTAAAGTTTGGTAGTCTTGTCTCTAAGGAAGATAGATAATAAAGTGACAGAAAGAGGGAGGGAGAGACAGCCAAGAGATAAATAGATACAGATTGGTTGATAGATACTCGTAGTGAGAGAAAGAAGAGGTAGTGAAGAGATAAATAGATGTAGATAGATAGATGGATAGATAGAAAGTTTTTTTTTAAAGTTTGTTAGTCTTGTCTCTAAGGAAGATAGATAATAAAGTGACAGAAAGAGGGAGGGAGAGACAGCCAAGAGATAAATAGATAGAGAGATTGGTGGATAGATACTCGTAGTGAGAGAAAGAAGAGGTAGTGAAGAGATAAATAGATATAGATAGATAGATGGATAGATAGAGAGTTTTTTAAAAGTTTGGTAGTCTTGTCTCTAAGGAAGATAGATAATAAAGTGACAGAAAAGTAAGGTGATAAAATTTGAATGCAATTTTGTTTTGGTTTGTGTTTATCATTTATGAGTCAGATTTATGTTGTGTATTATGATATGGAGGACAAAAAGAAGCTGACTTTTTCTTAATTATTTGTACTGCCAATTAATCACAAGAAGACGAGGAAAAAAACTATGCCATATAATAAAAAAGAGAGAACAACATTTGGTAATATTGAATTGATGAAGCTAAGTAGAAAACGTATATTAGATTTTGAAAAGGATATAAGTTAATCTAAATATAGAGAGGAACTTTGAGCTGTAAACCAAGAAAGTGAGAGAGAGGGAGAGAAATAAAAGAAACGGAAGTCACCATCAATCATCTGTAGAAGTCGAAAGATAGACTGAAGAGAAGAACACGGAGGAAAATAGAAAGACAGGAAGAAAATAGAAAGACAAGAAGAGAAAAAAGAAGGGAACTATTGAATCTTTCCTTTTACCATTACTGCCAATTGGAAAAAAAAGGAGATAAACAATTCACTTTCCGTCATTGCCAGTCAATATTGTGGTGTTTGTGAGTGTTTGTGTGTGGGTTTGTGCGTATCAGTGCCGCTTACAACCCTTGCAACACACACCACGACTAGATAGAGATCATCATCGCAACATTATTCAAAGGAAAACAACTGAAATAAATAAATAAATAAATAAATAAATAAATAAATAACGATGATGATAATAATAATGATAATAATAATAATAATAATAATAATAATAATAATAATAATAATAATAATAATAATAATAATGATAATAATAATAATAATAACAACAACAACAATAATAATAAAACAATAAAAATAACAAAAATAGTAATAAAAAATAATAATAACAATACTGATAGTGATAACAATAATAATAATAATAATAAAAAAATGACAAAAATAATAAAATCCACAATCATATCACGAAACTACAAAAATATACATATAAAACAGAAAAAAATATAGAATAAAAAAAACGAAATAAAACAAACAAATAAACTACCATCACCCCCCAAAAAAAAATAAATAAAAATAAATAAAAAACACAATGAAACCCCAAAACACGAATGAGATCGAAACCAAAAAATAAAGGGAATCAAACTCCATAAGGATGAGTACACGATGGAATCCAATCCTATCATGGGGCATTCCGATCAGAGTGAATAGAGTTACCGTGTGTTTCCTACGGTTCCAAGTGGCTTACCTTTGACTGAACTGTTGAAATAGAAATAGAGAAAATGGGCTTTAGCTGGTTCTATTTCTGGGCAAACTCAGGTCAACCAATAAAGGATTAATTAAAGGGGGAAAATATATATGCTAACACGAAGGAAATTAACCAAGAAAAATGGAAATAAATGTGGTGATAGTGGTGTGTGTGTGTGTGTGTGTGTGTGTGTGTGTGTGTGTGTGTGTGTGTGTGTGTGTGTGTGTGTGTGTGTGTATACATTTAAAAATAAGTCTATCATGATTTGGATTAGCAATGTCTGCATTCTGATTAGTGTTTTATGTTCAAATTAAAGATGAATAAATAAAATGAAATGAATAAATAAATGTTGGTTTTATCTGAATGTTTGAAGAAATATACAGATTTTTTGGTTTAGTTGTATTTATGTTTATCTAATGCTTAACGCACACACACTCACACACACACGCGCACGCGCACGCACACACACACACACACACACACACACACACACACACACACACACAAACCATTCACCTCTTTTAGGGTCAAAATCTGTGTATTAGTATCAATAATAATAGTAATAATAGCAATAATAATAATAATAATAATAATAATAATAATAATAATAATAATAATAATAATAATAATAATAATAGCAGCAATAATAACAATAGCAATGATAATAACAGCAATAATAAAGATCACAATATCTGGAATAAAACCTAAAAATAATAGTGGTTATAAAATAACTCAAATAACATCAACGATAGTTGAAATAACAATAATGATAATAATAATAATAATAATAATAATAATAATAATAATAATAATAATAATAATAATAATAATGATAATAATAATAATGATAATAATAACAATAATAATAATGATAATAATAATAATAATAATAATAATAATAATAATAATAATAATAATAATAGCAATAATAATAACAACAGCAATAATAATAATAATGATAACAACAATAACAACAATAATGGCAGAATAGTAGCAGTAGCAGCAATAATAGTAACAGTAGCAAGAGAAGTAGCAGCAGTGGTCACCTTGGTATTGATGGGCACAGACAGACAGAGAGAGAGAGAGGGAGAGCGAGGGAGAGTAAAGTAGAAATGAGATAAGGTGAGTGAGTACAAGTGAATAAGTAAGTAAGTAAGTAAGTAAGTGAGTGAGTGAGTAAGTAAGTAAGGTTGTCCGTGGCCTTGACAGAGACAGCCCCGGTCCAAAACGCCACACAACACTTGACACTCATCAGACTGAACAAGGCACAAAAAATTGGTAGACCTAACAAAAAATGAACAGAAAACGGAAACATTAATCAGCTCTGCATCACAAAGAAAACGAGCCTCAATGGACAGGGGGCACTTACCTTTTCTGCGATCTCTTTGGTCAGGCCGTGGTGGGGGGGGTGGACCGTGTGCCCCCGGTCCTGGCCCCCGCCCGGGAGGACCCATGGGCCCGCCTCTGTCACGGGGGTCCAGTGTGTCGCGCCGGGACCTAAAAGTATGTTAGGTGAGGTGAGGTGAAGTGAGGTGAGGTGAGGTGAGGTGAGATTGCAATTTTCATTCTTCTCTCTCTCTCTCTCTCTCTCTCTCTCTCTCTCTCTCTCTCTCTCTCTCTCTCTCTCTCTCTCTCTCTCTCTCTCTCACAGGCACGCACACTCACGAAAACAAGATTAATCGCTGGTTTTAATCGAATAATTAATTAACTAACATTGATTATAACCATTGTTACATACCAGGAAACCAGGTAATTCTATACCGTACATCTATTTTGTACAGTAATAGTAGTAGTATTATCATTAGTATCAGTATCAGTGGTAGTATTATTAGTATCAGTACTCATCCCCCCCACCTCAAAATGTCCCACAAGAGTCCTACCCGTGCTCTAAAACCCTAAAAATACAATAAAATACAATAAAAACAATAAAACATAAAACAATAAAACATAAAAACAAAAACATAAACATAAAAACAATAAAAAAATAAAAACAATAAAACAATAAAACCCTCAAAATGTCCCACTAGACTCCTACCCGTGCTCTAAAACCCTACAATGTACCCTTTCCTCCCATAAAATACAATAAAAGACAAACAAAACCAACCAAAACCCCGAAAGACCCCATAGAAACTCCCTCAGCAAGAATCCCACCCACCTGTGATCATCTGGGTAGTCCTGAGGTGCGTCCTGCAGGAAGTTGGATGGCACGAGGCCCCGCTGTCCCCTGAGCTCTCCCATGAAGAAGCCGTCGTCATCCATGTCCCCAAACACGTTGATGATGTCCCCAGTCTTGAAGGACAGCTCCACCTGCGCCAGGGAACCAAGGAACGAGGGAGGGAAGGAGGGAAGGAGGAGGAGGTGCAGGGGGGAGAGAGAGAGAAAAAGATAGATAGATAGATAGAGATATAGATAGATAGATAGAGATAGATAGAGAGAGAGAGAATTTACATTAATATACCTAATTAACATTGGTAAACTTATAAAAGATGTATATATACGTACATTGAAAAAAAAAAAAAGGATTACAACAATCATTACCATCACCACCACCACCACCACCAATAATAATAATAATAATAATAATAATAA
>JAHFWG010000080.1:363308-364782 GCA_020233015.1 Callinectes sapidus | reverse complement strand
GAGAGAGCGAGTGAGAGAGAGAGAGAGAGAGAGAGAGAGAGAGAGAGAGAGAGAGAGAGAGAGAGAGAGAGAGAGAGAGATAGTGTAACTCTGCAGGCTATATGACTGCGTATGTTCGTGTGCTGACCAAGACACATGAAAGAAACACACACACACACACACACACACACACACACACACACACACACACACAGACACAGACACAGACACAGACACACATACAGACACACACACACACACACACACACACACACACACACACACACACACACACACACACACACACACAGAGGAACATTTTTCACCCTTACTCTATTGATAAAACAACTTAATTTTACTAAACAATGGAAGACGTAGATGAAGATTACAACATTAATAATAATCACGGAATTACAGATCATAACAGTGAATTACAATGCTACTTAATTAAACTTCTGTTGTACTTAAGTAGAATTATGATTAAAAATACCAACAAAAACAATGAAACAATTACCTAAGAATAACCATAGAACATAATTACCTTTAATGTATTTCACCATTTAAAAAAACAACAAGAATGAATAAAAAAAATTATCTTCACAAAACTCAAACTGAAATGGAATAAAATTTTTTTTATCAATTCTTTTTTTGTCATGTGGCGATCCTGTACTTGAAAGAATGAGAACAATGGTTTCATGATTATTCTTAAGCAGTGCAATGTTGGTGTAGAGAGTAGGCAGGCAGGCAGGCATACAGGATGCAGGCAAGGAGCAGGACAGCAGGAGGGCAGGCAGCGGGCATGGTGCACTCACACACCCATACACACATACACACACGCACACACATACACACATACACACACACACACACCCTTAAGCTAATCTACCAGCAGCATATTGTCAGCCACACACAGCCACATCAACAGAACATCAAGAGTCACGTAGAACTACATAATGAGTGGTTAAGAGTGATCAAGGCGAGCTAAAGGCCGGTGGTTGCTTGTCTGTAACTTTATGGAGGGGGACAAGAACACACCACTTGAGATTAACGGATAAAGAGGTCCCAGTCCCGTTTGTAAAGGATCCACACCCACATTTATCAGCTTCGACACCATAGAGTACAGTCAAAAGGTTTCTAAGTACATTAAAAAAGGTGGGAATTTCTAAGAGACGTAATCCGGTTTCTTAAGAGAGAGACTTTCTTAAGCAATCCGTTTATCTGAGAAGGTTTACTCTGGCCCAGAAGAACAGAAGGTAAATCAACACAAAGTCAATAAAAAAGGTGTGTAATGGTTTAAAAAATGTTATATAAATTGTTCACATGAAGGTCAGCCGTTCCAGTTACTGTCTGAATGGGTTAAGTTAAGTTAGGTTAGATTAGGTTAGGTTAGTTTAAGTTAGGCAATCATATCACTTGACATAACTTAACCTAACTTGCCTTAAAAAGTAAATCAAATATCTGCTTAGGTTAGGTCATGCTAAATTAGGTTAAGAAT
>JAHFWG010000080.1:353308-358308 GCA_020233015.1 Callinectes sapidus | reverse complement strand
CAAGTTGGGGGTTATTACATGTTATTGTGGGTGTTTTTTGCACAACACCAGAACAGACACACTACAACACCACAACACTATAACAGACACACATATAGAGCGCCAGCCACACACCTGCACTTCAGACACCATATTGTATAGAAAAATAAACTAGACACACCACAACACCACAACACAGACACACACACACAGATAGAGCTTCACACACCTGCACTTCAGACACCATATTGCACGGCACGTATCCCTGCAGCCCGCCAGCCTCGCCCCAGTAGAAACCATCGGGATCCTTGTCTCCAAACACCTTGATCAGCTGGCCCTCACTGAAGCCAAGTTCCTCATCACACGCATCGGGGTTCGGGCTCATGGTCGGTGGGTCATAATTAAAGAGGGCCACGAACAGCCTGGTCTGCTCCCCGGGTCCACCACGCCCACGTCCTCCCTCACGCCCGTAGTCACGCACGTACTCTCCTCTGTGGTCATAGCGGTCCCTGTCCCTTGGGTCTCTCGGGACGTGGGGGTCTCGCATGTGTGGGTCCCTTCTATCCCGTGGCATGTCCCGAGGGTCTCTGGGCCCATAGTGCATGTCCCGGGGGTCCCTCATGTCCCTGGGGTCGCGGGGGTCTCTGGGCGGGGGGCGGTGCTGCTGTGGGGGCGGTGGGGGGCGGCCTCGCTCTATGTGTGACCTTGGTGGGTGCGCGCGGGGGTCCGGGCGCCCTCTGGTTGGTCCTGTGTCATACTCGTCGTCCTTGAAGGTGTCGACAGGCCCGTGGGGTTCATCCTTGGTTATTTCTGTGGGAGGGCAGGGGTTAGCGACGGGGAGGGGGGAGGGTCGCAGCTCCGTCTTTCACTGCCGCATGTTTCCGTCTACAGCATGGCGTGACTGTGTGTGTGTGTGACTGTGTGTGTGTGTGTGTGTGTGTGTGTGTGTGTGTGTGTGTGTGTGTGTGTGTGTGCGTGTGGTGTGACTGTATTCTTTTGTTTATATGTGTACGTATGCTATGTACACGGCAATGTGCACATGTGTAGATACAAGTGTAGTGGACAGGAATGGTTGAGGTGACTATGGGAGAAGAGGAGGAGGAGGAGAAGGAGGAGGAGGAGAAGGAGGAGGAGGAGGAGGAGGAGGAGGAGGAGGAGAAAGATGACCAGGAAGAGGAGGAGGAGAAAGATGACAAGGAAGAAGAGGAGGAGGAGGAGAAAGATGACAAAGAGAAGGAAAAAAATGACAAGAAAGAGAAAGAGGAATGACAAAAAGACAGAGAATAATAAGGAAGTAAAAAAAAAAAAAAAAAAAAAATTCTGCAAAGGTAAGGAGCAGGTGAGTTGAGGTGAGGTGAGGTGAGGTAATTAGACAAGGTGACACAGGTGACCGTCAAGGTGTACACGGCTCCTCTGATTACACAGGTCTTCTACAGGTGAGGGGGGGGGGGCAGGTAACCATATTTGGCGTGTGGCTTGATAGGTGGGAAGGATGAATAGAAGGATGAGGAAGAGGAGGATGGGAAGAAGAGGAGGAGGAGGAAGAGGAGGAAGAGGAGGAAAAGGGAGTGTCTGTGGTAAGTTTTGCACTAATTGTAGAGGTAATATTTGAGAGAGAGAGAGAGAGAGAGAGAGAGAGAGAGAGAACGCTTATAGACATAAACATACGAAGAAAAAAAGGAAAAGAAAGAGGAAGTAAGAATAAAACAATACTTAAGATGACAAGGACGGAAACAAACAAACAAACAAACAAACAAACAGACAGACAGACAAACAACAAACATACACAGTACATAAACACACACATACCAGTACATATAACGTACACACGCACACACACACACATACACAGACACGTACAGACAGACACAAATACAGACACAAAAGGAGGTAAAAAACACTACGTATATATTGAAACGCGTCCTTGTTAAGAATGGAAGTTAATTAAAGGTGAGAAACAAGTCGACAGGTAAGTTTTAAGATTTCAGTTCCGTGTATTTAAGAATGAAGTCGAGGCTTTGTGGGGTTAAGAAGAGAAGGGAAAGGGAATGGAGGAATGCATAATCGTCGACTTTCACGTGGATTCAGAAAGGTCTTGTCTTGGATTATTCTAAAAAAAACTGCAACATTTAATCGTTTTTTTTTGTGTTGGCGGTGAATAATCTTTCTTGTAATTACGTCTTGTTTTGGATTATTCTTAAAAAAGCCACAAATTGGAATGAAGGGAAGTAAAAACGTCGACTTTCACAAGAATTCAGAAACGTCTTGTCTTGGATTATTCCCCAAAAACGCTACAAATAATCGTTCTTTTATGTTGGCGGTGAATAATAATTTTTACTTAAGGTCTTGTTTTGAATTATTCTAAAAGAAGCCACAAATCGGAATGGAGAGAAGTAAAAACGATGATTTTCACATGGATTCAGAAATGTCTTATCTTGTCTTGGATTATTCTCAAAAACGCTGTAAATAATCGCTTTTTTCTTTGTGTGTTGACGATGCATAATCTTTATTTATTCCCCCAAAAGGCCACAAATAGTCAAGATTTTATGGTTTTTTTTTTATGGTGTGTTGATGGACACTTCTTACAATAGTACGTATCTCCACAAAATGAGTAAATGCGACACCCTTGAAGGCACCACCAATGGCTTCCACAAGATACATACATCACAGCAAGTCACAGTTATACATCGAAATATTTGTGAATGCTATAATGTTTTGTCGTTTTTTTTTTATCTAATTCTATCTCGACAGACTGAAAAAAAGACTAATATTCGCTTTTTTTCATCAAGGTGTGGAGGAATTATACGTTTTCTAGCATAGTTCATAATGCTTCGTGGATTTTCTTTACTTTGTTTAATATCGACAGACTGACAGAATTATTCTTCGTTTTTCCATTAAGATTTGGAGGAATAACAAGTTTCTAGCATAGTTCTTACATTATGAGTCTTCTGTGTATGAAGTGATATAAGAACACAGTCATATTTAAGTGAGTTCGCTATATTTTCTTTTGTTTTGAATTCTGAAGTATTAAATGATAGTTATTTCAGAATGACAAACATTAAATTACTTTCTTTACTTGATCCTCAAAGTTAATGTAGAATGCTACGTCAATTTTTTTTTCTGGTATTGTGCGTCAATAAACTTATATTAAAAAAATTGGTTTATCAGTTCTTCTTTTCTTTTAACAGTTCATACTTTGACATTACCATCATCATCATCATCATCACTATTATTATTACTACTTTTTCCTATCGATATATTTCCTACACCATCTTAGGACAAGGTTAATTAATTACCACCATTACAGGTTCACCAATGATCTTTTTCTACGTTATTGGAGGGACATTGTTTCTGGATCAGCTTATTGCCCTTGTAATTCTGGTTGACGGTCTGTCCAACCTTCTGTCAAAGCCTCGATTGTCTCTCCGTTATTAAAGTTGTCCATCCATCAATCCTTCAGTGTATGACGTGTATTTGAGACGAGAACATTAATGAAAAACACTAATTTAAGACTCGAGATAAAACTTCTGATTAATAATACAAACTCGAAATCCTACAACGTCATTCTGTTCGTGTCTGTTAATCGTTCGTGCATTGAAGTTTAGAATATTCACAAAAAAATCGAAAAACTTCATTGATTATCGTACGAAAATCTTCTGAACAACGCTGTGGCTTTAGAAATGAAGCAGTGAAGCGGTGAACACGAGTATCGAACACAATGAACCGGAGAAACCCTCGCAACGCAACAAAATTACAAACAACAACGGCTGGATTCTGACGCAAGGACGAAAAAAAAGGGATCAGAAACCAAAGTAAAAATCAAACTACCATGGAATTTAAAAAGGGAGAAACAAAGGATCCAAACTCAAACCAAGGGATGAGGAGAGGGTTTCAGGGGGTTCGGATTTCCCCTGCAAAGGTTCGGAAGAGGGATTGAAGCTTCGGTACTTACGTCTCGTTCTGGATGGACCTTTGCCTGGTAGGGAAAAGAGAAAGTTGAGGCGATGCAACACGGAACAGTAGGAGATAAAAAAGAGATCAGAAATAGATGAAAAAATAGATGAAAAAATAGATGAAAAAAATAGCTGAATAGATATGAGGGTGATAATTAAGTAGAACATACAGCAGATGAGATAGATGAAAAATAGAAAAAAAAAAAAAAAAAATAGGTGAATAGATATGGATGACAGAGGATGACAATAAAGAACAACATACAAGAGATAAAAAAAAATGATATAAGAGATAGATGAAAAATAGTTAAAAAATAGATCAAAATTAGGTGAATAGATATGGATGATAGAGTGAATCTGAAGAGAACAACATACAGAAAACGGAAAAGAAATGAGATAGATGAAGAGTTAAAAAAAAGCTAAATAGATATGGATGACAGTGAAGTTGACGATAAAAAAACAACAACACACAGAGGAAATAAAAAGAAATAAGAGATACATAGAAAAAAAAAAATTGAACAATTTGGATATGGATGACAAGGAGGATAACGATGAAAAACAACATACAGGAGGAAATAAAAGAAAAAAATAAGAGACAGTTTAAAAAAATACATAAACAATAGCAGAAAATTTGGACATGTACGGAAATAAAAAAAAGAGATAAAAGATAGATAAAAAGATAAACTCAGCTGAATGAAAATGAATGACGATGTGTGAGGAGTGATGACAAAAATAACAAATGGTAACAATAATAGAGAAGATTATACCAAGGCCAGCCATTTTTACTTTTATTTAGGTTAGGTTAAGCCAGCTCTGGTTAAGTCTCATGGTATCTTAACCCCTTCAGTACTGGGACTAATTTTTAACCACGAGTTTTGGGTGTAAATAGACAATTTCATATGCATTAGTAGAGGTCTGTGGAGTTTAAGTCAATGGATAGAGTCTGCACTATTTTAATCACTACAAGAGTTCCTGAAGCTGTATAAAAGCGAAAGATAATGAATAGAATAAATACAAAAAGAGAAAGATAATGAATAGAATAAATTAAAAAAAAAAAGCGTCCCAGTACTG
>JAHFWG010000080.1:341262-348288 GCA_020233015.1 Callinectes sapidus | reverse complement strand
TCCTACTTTCTCTATTCTCATTTTCGTTCCAAAGCTGGATGTTGCGTCTATGTCCGCAACGACATAACTTGCTCTCGTGACCACGCTCTTGAATCTTCTGAGTTTTCTACCATCTGGCTTCGACTTCAGAGTCACTCTCTAACTAAATTTTTCTGTGCTGTATATCTCTCTCCTAACTCCTCTGACTATAGAAAATTCTTTCACAACCTAACTTCTAAAGTTGAGCACATTCTGACTCTCTTTTCTTTTGCTGAGATCTCCTTTCTTGGAGACTTCAATGTTCACCACCAGCTTTGGTTTTCCTCTCCCTTCACTGACCATCATGGTGAACTTCCCTATAAATTTTCTATCCTACATGGCCTAAAGCAACTGGTAACACCCTACTTGTATTCCTGACCGTCTTGGAGATACGCTTAACATTCTTGATCTGTTCCTAACTTCTAATCCCTAATCCTGCTTATGCTGTCACCTTTTCTTCTCTGTTGGGTTCTTCCGATCACAATCTCATATCTGTATCTTGTCCTATCTCTCGAACCCCTCCTCAGGATCCTCCAAAGCGGAGGTGCCTTTGGCGTTTTGCTTCTGCTAATTGGGGAGACCTGAGGAGGTATTATGCTGATTTTCCTTGGAATGATTATTGCTTCCGTGACAGAGACCCGTCTCTGTGTGCTGAGCGCATAGCAGAGGTGATAGTGTCTGGCATGGAGGCGTACATTCCTCACTATATTTCTCGACTTAAACCTTCCAAACCCTGGTTTAACACAAATTGACCTCGTGCTTTCCATGATAGAGAGGTGGCCCACAAAAGGTACTTGAGCCTTCCATCACCTGAGTCTCAGGCGCTTTGTATTCTGCCTGGAATCATGCTAAGTCTGTTGTTCAACTAGGCAAAAAACCCTTCATTCATAGAGAGTGTCAAAATCTTTCCAGATATAACTCCACTCGAGACTTTTGTCATCTTGCCAAGAACATCTCTAACAGCTTTACTTCTTCATCTTTCCCTCCTTTAGTTCAATCTGATGGCACCAATGCCATCTCATCTATCTCTGAAGCTGAACTCTTTGCTCAAACCTTTGCTAAAAACTCTAACTTGGACGATTCCGGGTTTGTTCCTTCTTCTCCTCCCACCTCTGACTACTTCATGCTACCTATTAAAATCCTTCGTAATGATGTTTTCCATGCCCTCGCTGGCCTAAACCCTCGGAAGGCTTATGGACCTGATGGGGTCCCTCCTATTGTTCTCCGAAACTGTGCCTCCGTGCTTGCACCTTGCCTAGTCAAACTCTTTCAACTCTGTCTATCTACATCTACCTTTCCTTCTTGTTGGAAGTTTGCCTACATTCAGCCTGTTCCTAAAAAGGGTGACCATTCTAATCCTTCAAACTACCACCCTGTTGCTTTAATCTCCTTCTTATCTAAAGTTTTTAAACTATTCTCAACAACAAGTTCTTAAACATCCATGATTTCACAATCTTCTATCTGATCGCCAGTATGGATTCCGAGAAGACCCCTCTACTGGTGATCTTCTGGCTTTCCTTACTGAGTCTTGGTCATCCTTTTTTTGAAATTTTTGTGAAACTTTTGCTGTAGCTCTAGACATATCAAAAGCTTTTGATAGAGTCTGGCACAGAGCTTTAATTTCTAAACTACCCTCCTACGGCTTCTATTCTTCTCTCTGCAACTTCATCTCAAGTTTCCTTTCTGATCGTTCTATTGCTGCTGTGGTAGACGGTCACTGTTCTTCCTCTAAATCAATTAACAGTGGTGTTCCTCAAGGGTTTGTCCTATCACCTACTCTCTTCCTATTATTCATCAATGATCTTCTAAACCAAACTTCTTGCCCTATCCACTCCTATGCTGATGATACCACCTTGCACTTTTCCACTTTTCAACTCGACACAACCTTCCAAATAACTATCCCCTCTTCTTCAATGACACTCAACTGTCCCCTTCTCCTACACTAAACATTCTTGGTCTATCCTTTACTTGTAATCTAAACTGCAAACTTCACATATCCTCTTCCATGAAGATAGGTGTTCTGAGCCGTCTCCGCCAATTTTACTCACCTCCCCAACTGCTAACTCTATACAGAGACCTCACCCGTCCATGTATGGAGTATGTTTGCGGAGGCTCCACTCATACAGCTCATTTGAACAAGGTGGAATCAAAAGCTTTTCGTCTTATCAACTCCTCTCTCTGACTGACTGTCTTCAGCCTCTTTTTCATCGCCGCAATGTTGACTCTTTTGCTCTCTTTTACCGCTATTTTCATGCTAAATGCTTTTCTGATCTCTCTAACTGCATGCCTCCGCTGCTCCCGCGTGCCTCGCTGCACAAGACTTGCTTCTTCCTCTCACTCCTATTCTGTCCACCTCTCTAATGTATGAGTTAACCAGTATTCTGTGTCTTTCATCCCTTTCTCTGATAAACTCTGGAACTCTCTCCATGCTTCTGTATTTCCACCTGCCTGTGACTTGAACTGTTTCAAGAGAGAGGTATCAAGACACTTATTCCATTCTTTTGGTTCATGAATTTGAACTTTCCCAGGGACCGCTACTTCAGTGGGCTTTTTTTGTTTTTATTTTTGTTGCCCTTGGCCGCCTCCCTTCTACATAAAGGACACACACACACACACACACACACACACACACTGTATATCTACCATGTCAGTTAGTTTTTTTAGTCCTTCTAGCGTACATACTAATTTGATAACTAAACCTAGCGTTAATTTGATATCGGCTTTTTGTCATGTTTTATTTTGTTTTTTTAAAGTCTACTTAATGCATCAAGGAGGGAGAGGGAGAAGGAAAGGCTAAGGAGAAGGAGAAAGGGAAGATAAAGGTAAAAGGAAAAGGGATGGGGAAGGAGAAGGGAGGAGGGGGAAAAAGGAAAAGGGAAATGGGAAAACGGAAAGGAAGGGAAGGGAAGGGAAAGGAGGAGAGAGAGAGAGAGAGAGAGAGAGGGGGCAGAGGGACGATCCGACCGGAGGGGAGAGGAGCAGCGGGAGAGGGGAGAGGAGCGAGAGAGAGGGAGAGGAGGAGAAGGGATGAGGAGTCGAGGGAGAGGAGAGCGACGCGGGGAGAGAGAGAGAGAGAGAGAGAGAGAGAGAGAGAGAGAGAGAGATGAATGAATGACAAAACTTCATTGCAATTAATATTTTGATTCTGTCATTACTATCACCGTTGCTATTACTGTGCACATTATAATAACCACTATTAGTATTGTTATTTAACTGCTCGTGCTGATACTGAACAGATACTACCAGATTTTCCTACAGCTTACAAAATCTTTTGTTTTAATATAATATTTATTTTGCTTTTTTCTACAGGGAACGTATTGAGTTTAACAACCCCTTCAGTACTGGGAGACATTTTTTACCATGAATTTTGGATATTTGACGATTTTATTGATATTAAGTAGGATCTAAGGAGGTCAGAAGGTAAATTAATAGAGTATGTGTTATTTTAATCCCCACCTGTGTTTCTGAAGCTGTAAAAAATCGACAAAAAATAATCAAAGTAAATATGAAGATGCGTCTTAGTACTGAAGGGGTTAATTACAAAACAAAAGATAAAGAAAACTCATGCGATACATTTCGTGAAGACCTTTGATGGTGTATGTTTAGAGAAAAAAATGCAAGTTGATATAATTTCAAATTCGGTACCAAATTAGACCATCACAGTACGATGTTTCGCTAATTTCGATTATTATCAATCGGTCGTAATTCTGCAGTACATCGTTACGCACTTATGCAGGCGACAAATTTACACGGACCAAATTTAAGTGACACGTGAAGCAATAGGATTGATCTAATATCCATAATTATCGCTGGGGAATTACTCTCAAACACCTGGTGCCATCCCTTAGTTGTAATTATTGTTGTTTATTGCATTTTTTTTTTAACAATTGCAGTATTGTGAGGCATGGATGATTTCCCCTTGAAAGATGCCTTGCTTAACCCCTTCAGTAATGGGACACATTTTTACCATGAGTTTTGAGTGTGACTAAAAAGTTTTTTTTTGCAGTGGGAAGGATCTATGGAGGTTAAAAGATTAATGGCTAGAGTCTGTAATGTTTCAATCCCCACATGACTTTCTGAACCTATATAAAATGACAACCAATAAGTAAAATAAAAATGAAAATGCGTCTCAGCATTGAGAAAATTAAATGCTTGCATTGCTCCTGTCATATCAGTGTCTACTGTATATAGGCTGGGGGAATCTATTTTCTTCAGCTGTTTTCTGGTTGATGTATTGCGATTATAAGATAGAGAAAAATTAACGTTTTCCTTATCAAAGACATCTACTGAGATAAGAACAATCCTTGGTGATTAAAATGTGACTGCAGTGGGTGGAGACGATTTGCAAAATTTGGACGAGTTTGCGAGATGTGAGAAGAAATTTTCCAAGACAACTCACATTGACAAGAATTCAATGTATCCTCGTTACTTTGGGTGGGAGAAAGAGCAAGAGAGAGAGAGAGAGAGAGAGAGAGAGAGAGAGAGAGAGAGAGAGAGAGAGAGAGAGAGAGAGAGAGAGAGAGAGAGAGAGAGAGAAATTAGGAAAAAACATCTTTATATTAAATAGTATCACGTAAGAGAGGAATTACTAGAAAATATCAATAAACACAGTACGCACGTAACAAGTAAAACACGGCCATTAATTCTTGCATCATGGCGTCCTGTGTTCCCCGTTACCAGAGAACTTGATGTGCGAGAAAAATTAACAGGAATATTCATCGTCAGTTGCGACACTTGAATACTTAATGAAGACTTGCTCCGGGAAGATGGTTAGTCGAGTGTCCTGTGTGAAGTGACGAGCATCGAATTGTCTTCTTAATCTAGACGAGGAAAAGAGCATGTTATGTAGAAGGGATTTTTTATTGTGTTTGAAGAGTCGGTTGTTTTGTTGCCCCCTGTGACTATAAAAAAGGTGAGATGAAGGCAACAAAGAAATAGACCAGCAATTTTATTCTTTCACCTTTTTTTTTCACACCTTTTTTCACATTTCTCTTTTTTTTACTTAAGCTCATCGAAAACTATATATAAACATAAAAGCCAAGCACTTATAATAAAATTTTCCCATTAGAACAAGTAAGTATGTCATTGAGTATTAAGTAATGGAAGAAAACTATACCAAACCACAGTCAAAAGGTTTTATTCAAGAGACGTTATTCATCTTTTACGAGTGTTAGGTTAGGTTAGGTTAGGTTAGGGAGTAATTTAGTTCAGGTGACCATATTCCTCTGTGGAAATTAATTCAGACGTAGTTGGAAGAAAAATTAAAACCAAGTACGGGATGAGAGAGAGAGAGAGAGAGAGAGAGAGAGAGAGAGAGAGAGAGAGAGAGAGAGAGAGAGAGAGAATATGCTCCATCACACGAGACAAAATACAAAAGAGAAAACAAGAAGAAGAGAAACATTATTATTTTATCTATAACACTACGTACCTTTCAAAGAACACTTCTACATACTCACTCACTAACTAACTATCGTATTGACTATCACGCCATCTCAACAATCGCACGAAGCTACAGAATACAAAGATAAAAGGTTCAAATCCTCTAAATGAATGCACTAATACCAAGATGATGAAAAAATTCGAATCCTAAAACATAATGTACTAATAGCAAGATTATATAGTGTTAAAATCGCGAGACAATGTACTAATAGCAATGTTCAAGCTGGGACTACCTTCCTCAGTGACCACGACAGGTAAAAACAGGTACACTTTGCTAATTAACCCCTTCAGTACCAGAACACATTTTTCATATCTATTCTGCTTCCTATTTGTCGATTTTCTCATCTTCAGAAACTCATGTAGGGGGTTAAAATAGTACAGACTCCGGCCATTAATCTTCTGACCTCCATAGACCCTTGTTAATGTCAATAAAATCGTCTAATCACACCCAAAACTAATGGTAAAAATGCGTCCCAGTACTGAAGGGGCTAAAGGTAGTGTTGCTGTTCCATTTTGCATACGAAAGAAAGGTTTACAGTGTGCATTGTTGTCTTGAGGTTCCTTGGTTGAAAAAATAAATGGTTTGTGATTAATTAAGGAAGAGAAAAAAAAATGTTGAAATGACTCTTCTGTTTTGCTTCCTTCTTTCTCTTTTTTTTTTTTTCAATCATCGTAAAAAATGTGAAAAAAATGTCTATGGAAATGAAAAAAAAAAAATGTAATGGCTGATCTGTTTTCCTTTCTTTTTTTCTTTCTTTCTTTTTTCTATTATCGTAAAAAATGAAAAAAAATGTCTATGAAGAGGAGGGAAAAGTTAGGTTGACATGGTTTATATACCTGCTTCTCTTCCTCCTTTCTTTCTTTTCCTCTCTCTTTTTTCTATTATATTTAAAAAAATGCGAGAAATACCAATAAAGAGGCAAAAAATTGTTATATTGGAATGGTTTACCTGCTTCTCTTTTTTTTCTTCTTTCTTTTTTGTATCATTCTTTAAAAACGTTCGAAAAAGTCCATGAAGAGAAAGAAAAATCGACGTTCAAAGTTGATTATCTTTTCTCTTTCTTTTCTCTTCTTTCTCTATATAAAAAAAATACCATAAATAATCTTTCTCTTACCGAATAACCTCTAAAAAAACACTTCTCGAAAAAATAAATAAATAAAAAATGTACTAAAACTAACCACTCTTTTTTTTAACCTTCCTTCACTTCACTACAACCTCAAGAAAAAAAAGAAAGACAAACAAAACTCCACGTACATAACTTCCTTCTTTTCATTTCCCTACCACCTACGAAGAAAATAATAACTAAAAACTCACACATCGAGACACACACAGTCACAATAGTAATAGTCTAACAATCCTCACTTCCTAGATAAAAGTAAACTACCCCGGCACATAGCAACAAACAAACTGCTGGGGGAGGCAGGGAGAAACACACGGGGGAAAGTAGCAAGGGAGATAAAACCCCTTAAGAAGCACTAGACATGATATTGAAGGAGTAAGGGGACATGCAGTGCTGAGAAAGAGGTGCTGAGGGGTGCTTAGGGCGTGACTCGTGTGCTGGGGGAGTG
>JAHFWG010000080.1:333762-336262 GCA_020233015.1 Callinectes sapidus | reverse complement strand
AAAGGGAGGTTTCTAAAGGGAGGTTTCTAAAGGATGTAACTGATGTACTAAGGTGGGAAGAAAAAAAAACACTTCTGTAATGGTACTCAAGACAAGGGAGGTTTCTAAAGGGAGAACATAATCAACAAGGGAGGCTTCTAAAAGGGAGATGATAACTAGCAAGGCAGGTTTCTAAAGGGAGGTAATTAATGTACTAAGCTGTGAATAAAGAAAACTTCTATAATGGCAGTCAAGGCAAGGGAGGTTTCTAAAGGGAGAAGATACCTAAGAAGGGAGGTTTCTAAAAGGAAGGAGATATTTAACAAGGAAGGTTTTTAAAGGGAGAAGATAACTAACAAGGGAGGTTTCTAAACGGAAAAAGATAAGCAGCAAGGGAGGTTTCTAAAGGGAGAAGGTGGCTAATGTACTAAGATATGGATAAAGAACACCTCTATACAACACTTAATTAAGCGTTATGAGGATGAGAAGTCTTAAATAAGGGAGAGGAGGAAGATGCTTAAAAAATACTTGGATAAAGCCTGGTTCTCTAATATACAAGGGCAATCTAGAGGAACTGCAGGTTTGTAGACTAAAGGGAGGCTAAAGGAGAGGTGGTTTCTAAAGAGAATTTGGTTTCTAAAAGGGCGTTTGGAATGGAGTGGTTTCTAGATAGAGGTTGAAAAGTTGTAATTTCTAAAGGGGATTTGCAATGATGGTGGTTTCTAAAAGTTAGTTGGAATGGGTTTCTAAAATGACAATGATTTTTTTAACTGAGCATGAAATTAGTGGTTTCTAGAGGGACTTGAAATAGAGACAGTTTGTAAAAGGGAACGTACAATAGAGGTGGTTTCTAAAATGCAGTTGGAAATGAATTTTTAAAAGGACCCTAAACTGAGGTGGTTTCTAAATGAAGGATGGAATTAATGGGTTTTTAAAGAGGAACTTGCAATGGAGGTGGTTTCTAAAGGGTATTTGGAACTGGTACCTTAAGGGCAGTGGAATGAGGAATGCAGTAACAAAGGCAGGAATGGAAGCTGGCCAAGAAACAAAGGGATTAATTAAACACATTACTTTGGTCTACAGTAAGGGGTGGGTGAGGGAATTTAATGGATCTGTGATAATTTTATAAGGGATAGGAACCCTTTATTCCATCCCAAAGAGAGTAAAGGAAGGTTGCATCTAAAGGGACACAGTTTAACCCCTTCAGTACTGGGACGCATCTTTTATAATTTATTCTGCTTATTTGTCGATTTTATACAGCTTCAGAAACTCATGTGGGGATTGAAATGGTACAGACTCGGGCAATTAACCTTCTGACCTCCATAGACCCTTGCTAATGTCAATAAAATCGTCTAAACACACCCAAAACTCGTGGTAAAAATGTGTCCCAGTACTGAAGGGGTAAAGAATATGAAAGGAAGGTGGCAAGCATAACAATATCAAAGTTAATAGATTTATGAGTTTTAAAGAAGATTATAACCCTTTGTTTAATTAAGGAAAGGTTGCATCTGGAGGGAAATTTGGTGAGAGGAAAGAGAATAACTTATTTACAACACTAGTTATAACTTCCTGGTTATTAAAGGGGAGGAGGGTGTGGCAAGTGTATCTGAGTGTCAAGGGAGCTGAGAACAGTTTTCTAAAGGGGAAAGGTTAGGATTAAAGGGAGAGAGAAGGAAGGACATGACACTAAAAGAGCTTATAATCCTGTATTCTATAGGAAGGAAGGTTGCAGAGAGAGAGAGAGAGAGAAAGAGAGAGAGATTGGAGGATTAAGGAAGGTGGGGGATGGTTGACTAGAATATTACACCAAGAGCTTTAATTCTGTTTTCTAAAGGGAGGAAGGTTGCAGAGAAAGAGATTGGAGGATTAAGGGCGGGGAGATGACTAGAATATAACACCAATATGTTTTAATCCAGTATTCTAAAGGGAGGAAGGTTGCAACTATAGGGAGGGAGAGAGACTTTAGCGGGATGAGGGCGGGAAGTGACTAGCATATTTACCTCTCCAACCTTGGCGTGGCATGGAACACAGAGAGCGTGAGTCATCATAGGGCATCGCGGACAACAGACTTGTGTCCTCCTCCTCCCACACCCTGCTAGCTACTGACCCATCCACCCTCGTGCTCAGTCGATTATACTGAGTTCCTGGAGTGTGACGTCACTTATTTACATCTTCTGTCATAGAGAACGTGGGATAGAGAAAACACAACGGGGGGAGGGGAGACAGAGGACCGCCATACTGAGACACTGAACTAAACCAAAACGTGGACTCTCTTTTGACTGTAGAGTGGGGAGGGTTGGAGGGAGGGAGGGGGGGAGGGTGTCTTTGGTACAGGAAAACGAAGACCACTGACACCGAGTGAGTCTTGGGCTGTGAAAGGGAAACAAACACACATGGCTCACATCTCAAAACAAACGGTTATGTGAGAGAAAAGTTGGTGGGGAGTTATAGGGGGAGAGAAAAACCAAACAAAATGGAGACAAACAAACCCAGTGCTGATATACGTAACATAACAACCAGG
>JAHFWG010000080.1:291085-303585 GCA_020233015.1 Callinectes sapidus | reverse complement strand
CTGCTTCTGTATTTCTAATTTCCTATGACTTGACTTTATTTAATGAGGTATATAGACTTTATCCCTATCTTTTGGCTAATTCTTTCAGACACATAAGAAGACTGGCACTAGTGTTGTTTTTCCTCTTTATTCACATTGCCTAGTTTTCCTCGCTTACATAAAAAGATCTATTAAAATACTATGAAGAAGCTTCCCTGATGATCACCTGCCAGTTAAAAACAAATACCTCCATCTGCCTTGCCTCAACAGACCTTTGCCCCTTCAGTATTTTTCTCATCACTTATCGATATTACAAAGCTTCAGAAACTCACATGAGGATTAAAACAATACAGACTCTGGCCACGAATCCTCTTGACCTCCATAGACCCTTCCTAACGCCAATAAAACCTTATCACACATAAAACTTGTCAAAACGTGTCCCAGTACTGAAGGGGTTAAGCCACTACCTGACACCCTAACCTCAGGCCTCCTTCTCCCTCCCACAGGATCACGCCTTGAAGGATACGCCAAGTCCTACGCAGGGGAACACTTGCCGTGACACTTAAAGGACACCCAGCCTCTGTCCTGATAAGGGGGGGGGGGCGTGAAGGCAGAGAGACCAGGAGTATAGGAAACGTGACGAAGGTGTTAGATTTTGGGAATTTAAGGGAAGGAACACTCGAGGTAGCAGAGTGTGAATGTCTTAAGGCGGTTTGGGAAGGGGTTATGTGTCTTTCAAGGAGTTTAAGGTGGAAAGTACGGTTTTTCATGGGATTTAAAGCAGGGAATTTAGTTTATAGGGTATTTATTGTTCTTTTTAAGGGATAGGGGCGTTTATAATGGAATCTGAAGGTTTTTGGAAGAGGATCGACAGTATTTGGAAAGTGTCAAAGGTTCAGAAACACTAAAGAGGTTTCTAAAGCCATGGAAGTCTTATACCTGACACCGGCCAGAAGGTCTCTAAAGCTACATACGTACAAGCTCCATGGGGACGACTGGCTTGGTTTCTTAGACACAGTAAAGGGTATCTAAAGTGAGACCTCAGTAGAGAGAGAGAGAGCTGAAGGGCCTCGGTACTCAAGACAAGGGAGGTTTCTAAAGGGAGGTTTCTAAGGGGAGGTTTCTAAATGGAGGTTTCTAAAGGGAGGTTTCTAAAGGAGTCAACTGATGTACTAAGGGTGGGAAGAAAAAAAACACTTCTGTAATGGTACTCAAGACAAGGGAGGTTTCTAAAGGGAGAACATAATTAACGAGGGAGGCTTCTAAAAGGGAGATGATAACTAGCAAGGCAGGTTTCTAAAGGGAGGTTTCTAAAGGATGTAACTGATGTACTAAGGTGGGAAGAAAAAAAACACTTCTGTAATGGTACTCAAGACAAGGGAGGTTTCTAAAGGGAGAACATAATTAACAAGGGAGGCTTCTAAAAGGGAGATGATAACTAGCAAGGCAGGTTTCTAAAGGGAGGTAATTAATGTACTAAGCTGTGATTAAAGAACACTTCTATAATGGCACTCAAGGCAAGGGAGGTTTCTAAAGGGAGAAGATAACTAAGAAGGGAGGTTTCTAAAAGGAAGAAGATATTTAACAAGGAAGGTTTTTAAAGGGAGAAGATAACTAACAAGGGAGGTTTCTAAAAGGAAAAAGATAAGCTGCAAGGGAGATTTCTAAAGGGAGAAGGTAAAAGAACATCTCTATACAACACTTAATTAAGCGTTATCAGGATGAGAAGTCTTAAATAAGGGAGAGGAGGAAGATGCTTAAATAATACTTGGATAACGCCTGGTTCTCTAATATACAAGGGCAACTTAGAGGGACTATTGAGGGATTAAGAAAGGAAGTGCAGGTTTGTAGAATAAAGGGAGGCTAAAGGAGAGGTGGTTTCTAAAGAGAATTTGGTTTCTAAGAGGGCGTTTGGTATGGAATTGTTTCTAGATAGAGGTTGAAAAGTTGTAATTTCTAAAGGGGATTTGCAATGATGGTGGTTTCTAAAAGTTAGTTTGAATGGGTTTCTAAAATGACTGATTTTTTTTTAACTGAGCATGAAATTAGTGGTTTCTAGAGGGACTTGAAATAGAGACAGTTTGTAAATGGGAACGTACAATAGAGGTGGTTTCTATTAGGCAGTTGGAAATGATTTTTTAAAAGGACCCTGAACTGAGTTGGTTTCTAAATGAAGCATGGAATTAATGGTTTTTAAAGAGGAACTTGCAATGGAGGTGGTTTCTAAAGGCTGTTTGGAATTGGCATCTTAAGGGCAGTGGAATGAGGAATGCAGTAACAAAGGCAGGAATGAAAGCTGGCCAAGAAACTAAGGGATTAATTAAACACATTCCTTTGGTCTACAGTAAGAGGTGGGTGAGGGAATTTAAAGGATCTGTGATAATTTTATAAGGGATAGGAACCCTTTATTCCATCCCAAAGAGAGTAAAGGAAGGTTGCATCTAAAGGGACACAGTTTAACCCCTTCAGTACTGGGACGCATCTTTTATGTTTATTCTGCTTATCATTTGTCGATTTTCTACAGCTTCAGAAACTCAGGTGGGGATTGAAATGGTACAGACTCTGGCCATTAACCTTCTGACTTCCATAGACCCTTGCTAATGTCAATAAAATCGTCTAAACACACCCAAAACTCGTGGTAAAAATGTGTCCCAGTACTGAAGGGGTAAAGAATATGAAAGGAAGGTGGCAAGCATAACAATATCAAAGTTAATAGATTTATGAGTTTTAAAGAAGATTATAACCCTTTGTTTAATTAAGGAAAGGTTGCATCTGGAGGGAAATTTGGTGAGAGGAAAGAGAATAACTTATTTACAACACTAGTTATAACTTCCTGGTTATTAAAGGGGAGGGTGTGGCAAGTGTATCTGAGTGTCAAGGGAGCTGAGAACAGTTTTCTAAAGGGGAAAGGTTAGGATTAAAGGGAGAGAGAGAGAAGGAGAGAGAGACTTGGAAGGAGGGACATGACACTAAAAGAGCTTACAATCCTGTTTTCTATAGGGAAGAAGGTTGCAGAGAGAGAGAGAAAGAGAGGGAGATTGGAGGATTAAGGAAGGGAGGGAGTGGTTGACTAGAATATTACACCAAGAGATTTTAATCCTGTATTCTAAAGGGAGGAAGGTTGCAGAGAAAGAGATTGGAGGATTAAGGGCGAGGAGGTGACTAGAATATAACACCAATAGGTTTTAATCCAGTATTCTAAAGGGAGGAAGGTTGCAACTATAGGGAGGGAGAGAGACTTTAGCGGGATGAGGGCGGGAAGTGACTAGCATATTTACCTCTCCAACCTTGGCGTGGCATGGAACACAGAGAGCGTGAGTCATCATAGGGCATCGCGGACAACAGACTTGTGTCCTCCTCCTCCCACACCCTGCTAGCTACTGACCCATCCACCCTCGTGCTCAGTCGATTATACTGAGTTCCTGGAGTGTGACGTCACTTATTTACATCTTCTGTCATAGAGAACGTGGGATAGAGAAAACACAACGGGGGGAGGGGAGACAGAGGACCGCCATACTGAGACACTGAACTAAACCAAAACGTGGACTCTCTTTTGACTGTAGAGTGGGGAGGGTTGGAGGGAGGGAGGGGGGGAGGGTGTCTTTGGTACAGGAAAACGAAGACCACTGACACCGAGTGAGTCTTGGGCTGTGAAAGGGAAACAAACACACATGGCTCACATCTCAAAACAAACGGTTATGTGAGAGAAAAGTTGGTGGGGAGTTATAGGGGGAAAGAAAAACCAAACAAAATGGAGACAAACAAACCCAGTGCTGATATACGTAACATAACAACCAGGAGGAGGAGGAAGAGGAGGAGGAGGAGGACGACGACGAAAGAAGGAAAGAAGGATACCAAACAAAAAACGGTGCAACACGAGAAAGGACAAACTGAAAACGAACACACAGAACCACCTAGACTTCCAATGTCACAGAGAATGGGGCTGAGGGTGCCTCTAGCCAAGGGCGGGCGAAGGAGGGCGGGCGTTGAGAAGGGTGTAGGAGGAGGTGGAACACGAGCCAACTCATAAATAAAAGCGACCTCTCTACAAAGCAGTGAGGCAGCGTGTTCAAAGTACATTTAATAGTAGTAATAATAGTAATGATAATAACAAGAGAGACGGCCTCAGAACACCGACGAAGGGACCTGTAGTGGGGCCGCCCCTTCCCCGCCACACCCCACACACCTCGCCCTCTACCGGCAACACTGACCACCTCCTGCTGGACTTTGTTAGTTCTCTCTCTAGGGAGTGACTGGTCGGGCTGAGGAGCGGGGGACGGGGATGGGGTGGTGGTGGTGGTGGTGGTGGTGGTGATGGTGGTTAGTGCGTGCGCAAAAGTTATGTGAGGTGAAAAGATAGATAGATAGATAGAGATAGATAGATAGATAGATAGATAGATAAATAGATAAATAGAGAGAGAACACAAATTCCAAACCTTTAAAGAGAGACAGTTAGAGAATGAAAAGAAGTGAGAAACAAGAATAAGAGAGAAAAATAGATAATAGAAACAAAATAAATAAAAGAACTGTGGAGAGAGAGATAGAAAGTGTAAGAAAAAACAAAGATGAAATGAAACAAAAGAGTTAAAGAAAGAAATATACAGATTGTTCAAGGGAAAGGCGAGAAAAGATTAACAAATTCCAGAGAGATAGAAACAAAAGAAGATAGAGATGAAAGGAGTAAATTAAGAAAAAAGGTAAGGAAAAATACTTAGGATCCAGAGAGACAGACAGGAAAAAGATAGAGAGGTGAGAGATAAATAGAAAGGGGAAAAAAACACAAGAATTCCGGAAAAGAAAGAGAGATAAAGACAAAAAAGGAAACAAAAAATACAAAAAAAAAGAATAGAAAAATAGGAAATTAAGAGAAAAATTAAGGAAAAGTACTTAAGATCCAGAGAGACAGACAGAAAAAGATAGAAAAGTAAAAGAGAAGCAAACACAAAAATTCCAGAAGAGAGAGAGAGATAGAGATAGAGATCGAGAGAAATGAATATAAGAGATGAGTGGAAAGTGAAGCAAAGATACACAAAAATTCCAGAAAAGAGAGATAGAGATCGAGAGAAATGAATGAATATAAGAGATGAGTATAAAGTGAAGCAAAGATACACAAGTTCCAGTGATACATTATGAAGTGATACGAAGCAACACGGAAAAGTGACGAATGTACTTACCAGCCGCCGATACAGCTTCTAACAGTGAGTGAGTTGTGACACAGATTAAAATGACATTAAGAAACCAGCCACCAAAAAAAATAATAATAAATCAAATATACAAGAAGAAAAAAAAAAATGTGGCACAGATATTTTATGCAAGTAATCAGCAACAATTCGATAAAAAATCAAGGTGTTTAAGAAAATAAATGTATATTGTGCTGGCGACAGAGATATTAGAGCAAAAAATTTCTTTCCTACAAGGTGGGATAGAACTGAGTGGTAATAGTAACAGCAGTAGTAGTAATAGTAGTAATGATAATAGTAGTAGTAGTAGTAATAGTAGTAGTAATGATGGTGATGGAGGAATGATGGTACAATAATTAGAATCACAAACTACCACTAACAATCACACTTCTCTCACACTCTAATTACTTCACACAGGTAAGTCTCATTTCATCACACTCAAGCCACGTGCCCAGGTGAGCCGTGTATTGTACTACTGTGGGTTACTTACTCTTTACTCATTATTTCTCTACTGTGCTTTTTTTCATTAACTTTTTGATGTATAGTCCTATTTTCCTTTTTCCCAAGACATAACTATACTTTCTAAATCTTTCTTACTTTCTCTTTCTCTTAAAACATACATAAACAAACCTTATAAAACATCAACACTAATCCCATTTCTCTTTCTCCCAAGACATAACTATATATGTATTTTTATCTCTTCCTTTCTTTCTTTCTTTCTCTCTCTCTATCTCTCACTCTCAACTCACACATAAACCAAACCCTTTAGAATAACAACATTAACAATAACAAAACAATAAACACGACTCATTAAGGGCAATTACACACACACACACACACACACACACACGCCAAAAACACCACAGGGGCCAGACACTCACCCTTGGGCAGCGTACGGAACTCTATGGTGGTGGACAGCCGCTCCTGACTCCTGGGGCCCTTAGCGTCAAATTGGGGCGCGCGGAGGTTCTTGGCGCGGATAGTCACTCTGTACGTTGTGTTCGGGGACAGTCCTGGCGCGGGAGAGGTGGAGTGTTAGTGGTGGTGGTGGTGGAGAGAAAAACGAGACGAAACAGGAGAGGAAACGAGACGAAACAGGAGAGGAAACGAGACGAAACAGGAGAGGAAACGAGACGAAAACAGGAAACATGAGAGAAACAGGAAACGAGAAACATCAATCTAATTTAATGTACAGTTTAGTATGTACGACTTTTTTTTTAAGGACTGTTACCTTTTGGTTTAACTTTTGAGTCCCTTATTCCCCCTAAAAGAAAAGTAAGTAGAACCCCAAAGAGAACCTCCCTCAGAACCCTCACCTGTAATGGTATGTGCAACTTTTTTAGGGAATATCACCTTTTGTTTTACCCTTTGAGTCCCTTATTCCCCTAAAAAACGAGAATTAAAACCCCCAAAAGAACCCCCACCTCTTCAGAACCCTAACCTGTTATCGTGTGTAGAGCTTTTTAGGGAATATCACCTTTTGTTTTACCCTTTGAGTCCCTTTCCCCCCCCCAAAAAAAAAAGAACAAACAAATAAATAAGTAAATAAGTAGAACCCCAAAGAAAGAACAGCCCCCCCAAAAAAAGGAAAATAAATAAACAGAACCCCAAAGAAAGAACACCCCCCAAAAAAACCCCCCTCACCTGTAATCGTGTGTCTGTAAACCCCGGGCTTCACAGTTCGGACCTCCACATTGTTGACGCAGACAGTGTGTTGGAAGTTTGAGTTGGAGGGCAGCCAGGAGATGACTGCCGAGGTGGAGGTGATGGAGGTGGCCTTGACGCTAGTAGGTCCCAGCGGCGCCTCCTTCCCTATCACCATCGTGCAAGCTGCGTCTCTCGAGGTCCGCCGATTTGGGGTCACTGAACGTACACTTATTCGATGCAGCTGTGATATGGGGGGGGGGTTGGTGTTAGGTTAGGTTAGGTTAGGTTAGGTTAGGGGATGTGTTGTTTTTGTTGTTGTTGTTGTTGGTGGTGGTGGTGGTGGTGGTGGATTTGTGAGTTGTGTCTAGTAAGGTTTTGTTGTGTTAGGCAAGGTTATGTGTTATGTATGTATTGGGTATGTATTATTAGATTATGTATTAGGTTAGGTTAGGTTAGGTTACTTAAACACTACAGAACAACCGTCACTAACACACTCACACATGCAACAAAGAACCGTAACTAACACACCTAAACAAAACAAAATAAAACAACCCTCACCAACACCCCCAAACAAAAGCAACCTTAAACCTAACCACCCATCACAGCTTCTCACTGCTCACCTTCACAAATTCTTAAAAAACACTTTCAGAAAACCTCCACTTAAACACACTCAAACACTACACAACAACCCTCACTAACACTAACACTAACAACCTAACTAACACTAACAACCCTCACTAACCCATCACAGCTTCTCACTGCTCACCTTCACAAATTCTTAAAAAACACTTTCAGAAAACACACTTAAACACACTCAAACACTACACAACAACCCTCACTAACATACCCAAACCAAACCTAACCTAACCTAACCTAACCAAACCAAACCTAACCTAACCAAACCTAACCAAACCAAACCCACCCATCACAGCCCCTCTAACACACAGCCCACCTTGGTCGAGTCCACACCCTCCACCAGTGCGCGTGTCCTCTCCGTGGCGCGCACCGTCGTTTTGAGAAGACCGTTGACATACACGTGGTAAGACTCGATGGAGGCCGGAGCAGCATCGGGCGGGGGGTTCCAGCCGATGAGGATGCTCTTGTTAAGCTGTCTTTCGAGGGTGAGCTGGACCGGAGGGGGGACTAGCACCGAGAAGAAGAGGTCTAGTTAAGAGAAGGCCAAAGTCACTACAAGCATCACCATGCATGGTAAGCGGGCAGCAGACACAGTGGGGGCAGCAGTAGCGACAGCGGTAACAACAGGCACGGCAGCAGTAATGTAAGTAGTATCAGACAACAAAAAAAATGTAAGAAAAAAAAGACAACGTAATAATAATGATAAAAAAGATGATACACAAAAGAGCTCAAGTGTCATAACAGCTCTTAATGGGGAGGGGGCGAGGGAGGGAGGGAGGGAGGTGGGGGGGCAGGGAGGGAGTTATGGGGGGGGGTAGGGTTAGGCACAGAGCAGGGATGTATATTACTCTGGCATATGCACGGCTCGTCCAGCGAATGGCGGCAGGGAAGAGGAGGAGGAGGAGGAGGAGGAGGAGGAAGAGGAGGAGGAAGAGGAAGAGGAAGAGGAGGAGATGAGGTATATGCATAGAACCAGGGGAAGAATGAGGAGTATTATGAAAGAGAAAATGACGGAAGAACAAGATTATATGAGGCACAAGGGACAGCAGGAGGAGGAGGAGGAGGAGGAGGAAGAGGAGGAGGAGGAGGAGGAGGAAGAGGAGGAGGAGGAAGAGGAGGAGGAGGAAGAGGAGGAGGAGGAGGAGCATAAAGACGAACGAGGGAAAGGTAAGAGGAGAAGGAACAGAAGGAGCAGCAGGTAAGAAATCAAGAGGAGGAGGAGGAGGAGGAGGAGGAGGAGGAAGTGGAATATAATATGAAATAAGGCAAAGCTATACAAAATAGAGAAAAAAGAGAAAAAAAAAGGAGGAAGAGAAAATTAATCAGACAAGAATGAAAAAAATATAGAAAGGGCAAGTAAGAAAGAAAGAAAGAAAGAAAGAAAGAAAGAAAGAAAAGAAAGAAAGAAAGAAAGAAAGAAAAGAAGAAGAGAAAGAAAGGAAGAAAGAAAAGATAACAAAAAGTGATTAAAAGAGATAGAAAAAGGGAAAAGAGACAAAAAATGATGAGAGAGAAAGAGAGAGATAAAAGACGAGACAATAAACGAGAAACAAGAAACAAGAAACATCAAAACTAATTAAACACATAGGGAAAGGAGAGGATGAACTGAGCTAGAACAGGGACTCGGGGGGGAACAGGGGGCGGGGGGTGGGGGCAGGGGGTGGGGGGGGCAAGAGGCATAAAAGACTGGCCGGCCGCAGCGCTACACTACTGCACACTACCGCTCTCTCTCAGCCCTGCAATGCTGCCTTCACTTCACCGCTCACTTAAACACCACTGGACAGACACGAGGGAGGGAGGGAGGGAGGCACCACAACACTGCCCCGCCATCACCCGGGCACTCTACCATCAACTAGTCCAATCAAACAACCAACTCCATACCAAAAAAATTATATGGCGTTACGGTTCTCAAAGATGCACAAAATGAAATGGAAAATAATGGATACTTTCTTCAAATGTGCACAAAATGAAATGAAATGAATAAAAAGGCGTGGAAATTAAAAAAATGAAGTTACGGTTCTCAAAGATGCACAAAATGAAATGGAAAATAATAGATACTTTCTTCAAATGTGCACAAAATTAAGTGAAAGTAATGAATGGTACGGTCTTCAAATATGCACAAAATTAAATAAAAGGGAAAGAAAAGGCGTGGAAATAAAAAAAAAAGACGTTACTGTTTTCAAAGATGCACAAAATGAAAATGAAAATAATAGTACTGTCTTCATATATGTACAAATTGAAATGATAATAATGAATGGTACGGTCTTCAAATTTGCACAAAATGAAATAAAAGGGAAAGAAAAGGCAAGGAAATAAAAAAAAATGACGTTACTGTTTTCAAAGATGCACAAAAAGAAATGAAAATAATGGTACTGTCTTCATATATGTACAAAATGAAGGGAAAATGAAAGAAAAGGCGTGGTGATTAAAAAAATGTTAAAAGGAAACTTCATACGCAAAATATTACGTGACGGTTTTCAAAATTGTACAAAATGAAAGAAGTGAAAATAATATTACTGCCTTCAAATATGTACAAAATGAAGGAAAATGAGAGAAAATCCGTGGAAATTGAATAATGTTAATAGAAATGTCATTGTCTTAACTTCATACCAAAAAATTACGTTAAGGTTTTCAAAGACGCACAAAATTAGAGATGAAAATAATGTTACTTTATAATATTCACAAAATGAAAGTGAAAGAAAAGGCGTGTAAATCAAAATAATGTGAAAGGAAATGTCACTCTTCTCAAATTCATATAGAAAAAAATGTGTCAGTTTTCAAAGATGTATAAAATGAAATACGTAATTGAAATGTAAGCGTGAAAATAATAATGTACCGGATTTCAAATATGCAGAAAATGGAATGAAAGAAAAAAAAAGTGGAAATTGAATAATGTTAAAGAAAATGTCTTAACTTCATACCAAAAAAATATGACCGTTTTCATAGAAGCACAAAATGAAATGAATTACTCGAAACTAAATAATAAAGAAAATTTTCACTGCATTAACTTCATACCAAAAAAATTGCGTTACGTTTTTCAAATATACATGAAAACAAAACCTCGAAAATAAGCAACTTCACTGTCATAAATAACTCCATACCAAAAAAATTATGCACCGTTTTCTCACCAAATATGCACTAAACTCAAAAAAATTACACGAGAATAAAAATAAATAAAAAAATAACTTCCTAATAACTTCTCATCTTTAATAATTTACTTTGTCTTATATCGTGCAAAATACAACGCTTGAATCCACCAATCAGGATGCAGGAGACAAGAGACAAGAGACTGACTGTACCTGCTCAAACACACACACGCACACACGCAGATAGTAATCGGGCATGGTCTAATAGTAGTAGTAGTAGTAGTAGTAGTAGTAGTAATAGTTAGCAGGCGCGACCCAACTATTCTAATCTACTATCACTGGGTAGTACAGAAACCACGGCAGGCACATGACACCACGGTACACTATAGTAGTAGTAGTAGTAGTAGTAGTAGTAGTAGTAGTAGTAGTAGTAGTGATAGCGTGAAGACAGATGGAAACGTTGTAAAAAATAGTAGGAACAGATGCAAAGTAGTAGTAGTAGTAGTAGTAGTAGTAGTAGTAGTAGTAGTAGTAGTAGTAGTAGTAGTAGTGATAGCGTGAATACAGAAGGAAACGTAAAAATAGTAGGAACAGATGCAAAGTAGTAGTAGTAGTAGTAGTAGTAGTAGAATCACAACACAAGATCACTTAATCATGAATGACAACACAATCAAAGGAACGGAAGGAGGAAAAGAGGCAAAGATGAAAAAAATAAAGAAAACGGTAAGATAATCAAGACAGAGAGAGAGAGAGAGAGAGAGAGAGAGAGAGAGAGAGAGAGAGAGAGAGAGAGAGAGAGAGAGAGAGCTCACCCCCATATCCCCGCCCAATCATCTCCCTGCCTTACGCTGCTTTCTCGAGTCTACAAAAAGTCACTACATGGCAGCAGTCTCTAGTCACTACTACTGCGCAGCTAATGTGTTGGTTTTGCGCAGGCCAGCCAAGATACACTAGTTAAATAAACCCTCTCCTCCGTATACATGGGGAGGCCTCGTATACATAGACACACGTACATACATACATACATACATAGAGAGATATAAAATGTAAAATGCATTGATGCTTGAGATGCAAACGTATTTGATATACAGTATATATATATATATGTTGGGATATTTTTTTTATAAGTTTATATACTTTTTTTGGTTTTATTTGAGTGTTTTTATATTGGGTTTATATATTTACATTGATTTTTTTTTGGATTTTATTGTGAGTTTTTTGGGGTTTTTGATTTTTATTGATTTAAAGACAAATGGTTTATTATCAATTTTTAACTGTTTTGTATTGGTTTTAGGGACAACAATAGTAATAGTATTAATAATAGTATTAATAGTAATAGTAATATTAGTAATAACAATAATAATGCTAATAATGCTAATAATAAGATAATAATAATAATAATAATAATAATAATAATAATAATAATAATAATAATAATAATAATAATAATAATAATGATAGTAATTTCTCAATAACTATCTGATTATATAAAATAAATTGAAAGAAAGCAAAATTCAACTTTAATTTCAATGCAAAAGAAATTACTGAATCAAGAAACAAGGGAATAATTGATAAAAGTAATTAATTGAGCAATGATCTGATGAAACAAAGAGATAAAAGAAGTAACAGCTCGAAAAATATGCAAATAATAATAGTAATAATAATAATAATAATAATAATAATAATAATAATAATAATAATAATAATAATAATAATAATAATAGTGAAGGTTAAAAATAATAATAGCAATAATAAGAGTAGTTAAGGTAAGTTCACTTTATAAGCATCTAATTAACTTTACCTGCTTGTAATCTGGATACACAGACAATTTTTATATACACATGTCAATAAATAAATAAAAAATCTCAATAAAAATATAAAAAAGAGAGAAAAAAATAAACCACATATAAAAACATATAAACACCACTTCCATACCCCTCTCTCTCTCTCTCTCTCTCTCTCTCTCTCTCTC